>PIJE02003851.1:0-5000 GCA_002895965.2 Coryphaenoides rupestris | reverse complement strand
GCCGTCGTAAAGCAAGCGGTGATAAGTTAAAGAGAGGCCATGACTCCCAAACCGCAGGCTATCGTAACCGGCGAGGCTTCGGGCTCCTTGCTGCCAATGGCCGCTCCAGACGTTTGTAACCACGTTTATGACTCGTGGAAGCAGACCGTGTCCCCCCGCGCCAGAATGTTGTAGACCGCGGCGACCGACCGCCATGTGGCTTCTCTGCGGGCCGTTGTGAACAAAGCAACGGGGGCGCAGAATAACGTTTCAAAGACAGGTTACGTTTGACTAAAATGGACAAATATAAGGCACAAAAACCACTTAACTCAAAGAACTGAACTCTACAACATTCAATAAACTAGATAGAAACTAAAGAGAAGTTCTCATTCCCCCCCCCCCCCCCCATCACTTCTCCCCGGTTTGGTTCGGCCCAGAGGACTTTTATTATGAAGTCCTTTTCCCGGGTCCGTGTGTAATTCATTCGTGATTATTAAAGGGTCAAATAAAGCCTCGTTCTCATAGGTCGGTGCCGCCTATGAGTTGCAAAATAAATGCAACCCGAGCCGTTGAGACAGTCATAAAGGTTTTAGAAAAATAACTTACACATTGGGTTCCGTAGGAGTAAGTGCGGAACAACTCTGGAAAAGCATTCTTAGTCCTCGTCATTCTCCGACGGAGCAATTATCCAATTCTAGTATCTTCTCAAGGTCTGCTCTCTCTAATTAAAATGTTTGTCTGTGAGCTTTTGCTTGCGTGTAAACACTCCATCTACTTATATCTACTTGCATGGCACCGGTGCCACGAGAAGATTAGCAGAGACTGAGTGGGCTTGTCTCTCACACACACACACACACACACACACACACACACACACACACACACACACACACAGACAATCACTTACGTAGGAATGCATGCACACACACGCATGCATACACACATACACACACACACATATACATACACACACACATATACATACAAACACACACATACACACACACATGTACATATGCATGCACACGTGCACCCATTGAGTAGTGAGGTGCTAGATTCTCGTGCACATCTGGAATCTCCACAGAAAAACACACACACACACACACACACACACACACACACACACTCACAGGCACACTAGTCTACCGTACGCACGGGGCATGTATGTATCAAGATTCAAGGCTTTTAATTGTCACACACAGGATATGCAGTGAAATGAAAAAGTGGTGATTCCCAGCAGAATTTGCAATAGAACAATACAAATATCACAAATATCACAACTGAAGGGAAGTAATCAGAATATCCACACTATTTACAGTCTTTACAGCAAAAGGAGCAGAGAAATATGGGCAAAATAGGCAAATTAGGCAAAATAGGCAAGCAAAAACATCAAATCGTCAAATAGTCCTGGTGGGGTCCTCAGGTTCATCCAATCAGAAGAGACCTGAGAGATAATCCATGTCCGGGGGGCAAAAATTGACATTTAGACATTTATCTTTGACAACCTCTGACCCTTTTAACCCTTAAACCTTGATTTCGGAGATAACCCAACACACACACGCACTCACACGCACTCACACGCACACACAAAAACACAGTCACTCACTCACTCAAACACACACACACACACACACGCATACACACACACACACACACACACACACACCCGCACACAAGCTCTCATGCATGGAATGAACAGGACTTTCCTCAACCATTTGAATCACCAATGTTCAATCATATATGAAATGACTATGAGTCCGTTTTTGTACTTTTTATCACGGTAGTGTCCTAATCCTTTCAAAGACCCCATAAATGTGTGTGCGTGCGTGCGTGTGTGTGTTTTTTAGTGCGTGCATGTGAGTGTGTGTGTGTGTGTGTGTGTGTGTGTGTGTGTGTGTGTGTGTGCCTCTATATAAAAGCAGCCTTCCCTGCTCCAGGCTCTATCTCTCTCTCTCTCTCTCTCCGCTAGCCTTAAGCTGCTAAGCGGATGTAACCTCTTAGTGGCTATTCCCTCCATAGAGTACCCTATCCATGAAAATATAAGTACAAATACAATATAATATAAGTACAAATATAAGATTTCATGGTCATAGACCATGAAAGTACCAGCTTCGGTGGTACTCTGTGTATAGGCGTTGCCTTTGGCTTCGTAAAAATCTACGTTCATTCATCACGTATGAGCAACTTTATGTCAATAAAGTCTGTGAAACGTTCCATTTCTCAGCATTCTCCTATTGAACGCCCCACAGCCTCTATTGACAGAAAGTGACTCATTCATGCATTCGCGATGCAAAGAGGACATTTATAATTATACTGATATATATCATCACATGTTGCTGCTACTATCTCAGATTCAGGCAGCGGTGCACATGCGTACTCTTGGGAATATTCTCCATCAAGGGGGATAAGGGCAAGTCGTTTCGTGAAATATTGTGTGCTATGTGGCGTTATAAATTTAGCGCTTTATGCTAATGGTCATTCATATTTCAAAGTCATATTTCTCATGAACCGTAAGAAGTGTGTGAAGACAACGTGCTAGGTAAAAAGATGACCGCGATACATCGTAGATGGCGCTGTCATTAAATCAGGTCTGGAACCATGGAACCGTTGACCTCAGAAACATGCTTCTTTCGGTATGTGGGTCCTTGTAAGTTAAAGGAAATGAGATTGAACCCCAGCGTGGGCTAGTTAGCTTCACCAAATTTCATTAGCTGGGAGGCATTCGATGACACAATCAGCCGTGAACTCATCTGCTGGACCAACCATTAGACCTCTGCCAACAGCTTCAGCCAGCCCAACTCAAATCCACAGCAAAGACAGCATTAAAGATGAGGACTTCTTATCCATTGACCTAGACATTGCACATTAACCCTTGTGTTCAGGTCATGTTTTTTTATTCTCATCCAATGTTCGTGGGTCTGGTGGACCCACCGCATTATTGAGTTTTTAAATCAATAAAGCCATAACAACTTATGTAAAAAATACTTAACAGATGTTTACTTTATCTCAATTACAAGCAATATAGACAGCATATATGGTTAATATTTGCCATATTTGCCATCTTCTGCGCACTCGACTTTTGACTCAATAATGACGCCATATTTAATGCCCGGTGTAAATGGTTGTCTGTGTGTGCTGATCTGTGTGCCAATTGTAAATAAGAGGGATGTGATAATTAGAAGGTACAGTTAATTGTTTAAAGTACCAATTGACTGCTACTCCTGCTACTCCTATTGTAAATACCAAGATAAAAAGGAAACAACTGCTTGGTCATTGAGTGGCACCCAGTTTAAGCTCAGGTAGAACGGATCAATCATTTTCAAGTGGGGAAGCTGCACATCTATATTGCACAAAAAATCTGTGTCAAAAATGACAAATAATTGATCGTGGGAACATTAACTTGACACCATTAGACCTCTGCCAACAGCTTCAGTCAGCCCAATCCAAATCCACGGCAAAGACAGCATTACAGATGACTTCTTATCTATTGACCTAGACATTGCACATTAACCCTTGTGTTCAGGGGTGCAGTAGCTCAGGAGGTAGAGTGGTTGTCTGCCAACTGGAAGGTTGCTGGTTCGATCCCTGAGCTCCACCTAGTTAAGTGTCGTGGTGTCCCTGAGCAAGACACCTAACCCTACCTGCTCCTGACGTGTTGGTTGTTACCTCTGCCTGAATCTGAGATAGTAGCAGCAACATGTGATGATATATATCAGTATAATTATAAATGTCCTCTTTGCATCGCGAATGCATGAATGAGTCACTTTCTGTCAATAGAGGCTGTGGGGCGTTCAATAGGAGAATGCTGAGAAATGGAACGTTTCACAGACTTTATTGACATAAAGTTGCTCATACGTGATGAATGAACGTAGATTTTTACGAAGCCAAAGGCAACGCCTATACACAGAGTACCACCGAAGCTGGTACTTTCATGGTCTATGACCATGAAATCTTATATTTGTACTTATATTATATTGTATTTGTACTTATATTTTCATGGATAGGGTACTCTATGGAGGGAATAGCCACTAAGAGGTTACATCCGCTTAGCAGCTTAAGGCTAGCGGAGAGAGAGAGAGAGCAAGAGAAGGAGGGAACGAGGAGAGGGAGAGGCTGCTTTGTGTAGAGGCACACACACACACACACACACACACACTCACATGCACGCACTAAAAAACACACACACGTCAGGGCGATGCGGCGCGCTAAAAACACACACGCACGCACGCACACACATTTATGGGGTCTTTGAAAGGATTAGGACACTACCGTGATAAAAAGTACAAAAACGGACTCATAGTCATTTCATATATGATTGAACATTGGTGATTCAAATGGTTGAGGAAAGTCCTGTTCATTCCATGCATGAGAGCTTGTGTGCGGGTGTGTGTGTGTGTGTGTGTGTGTATGCGTGTGTGTGTGTGTGTGTGTGTGTATGCGTGTGTGTGTGTGTGTGTGCGTGTGTGTGTGTGTGAGGTGAGATGTGGTGTGGAGGTGAGAGCTTAACCCTTGTGTCTTGTGTTGTCTTGTGTTGTGTTGGTTGTCTGTGTTGGTGTGTGCTCCTGACCGTGTTGGTTGTTACCTTGCATGGTTGGCACCGCCGTCGGTGTATGAATGGGTGAATGTGAGGCAATGTAAAGTGCTTTGGATAAAAGCGCTATATAAATGCAATCCATTTCCCATTTAGTTGCGGAGGTTACCGTATATGTTAATTTGTAGGACACATCACCAGATTTCACTGAATCAATCACCAATTCAAAAACATTCACCAGCGTAGAGACTTACGGTGTGCCTCATGGTTATTCGATAATAATTGTGTCTATGGTGAAAGAGTCTAAAAACTTAATGCTAAAAATACGTGAGGAACCCCACCAAAGGGACTGTGTTCTACCTTATTATTTTCAATTACAAGGGCAAATCCAGACAGGCAATTTGATTATGATGTTAATATTTGCCATTAAATCCTCTTTGTTTAGATTCACTCTAGCTTTCATCCTATATATGCACTAAAATTTAGCTTT
>PIJE02003850.1:20453-22953 GCA_002895965.2 Coryphaenoides rupestris | reverse complement strand
TTGTGTTTTGGTGGAGACAAAATGTCCCAACAAAAAGCACGCAGGCCACCGACAGGAGCGTCGGGAACACCCAACCTCTCCCAGCGCGGCGCAGAACACACGTTATCTCAGCGGCCGCACGACCGATCGGAGATTAATCGCATTAATGGCGTCTTCACAAGCTCTCTATTTATAGACTGTCTGACGTTCCACGCGACTGTTTGCTTTAAACATTGAGCTGCGATAAAATGCAATTGTTAATTATATGGATGTAGGCCTACGTATATAGATCTATAGTAAAGATATAGCAGTAAGTACACATTATTAGAGCCGAAACTCACAGTAGCTCGCATCATAGCGACGGTAGCTAGCATCATAGCGACGGTAGCTTGCATCATAGCGACGGTAGCTCGCATCGTCATAGCGACGGTAGCTAACATCATATCGACGGTAGCTCGCATCATATCGACGGTAGCTAACATCATAGCGACGGTAGCTCCATCATCGACGGTAGCTCGCATCATAGCGACGGTAGCTACATCATAGTGACGGTAGCTCGCATCTCATAGCGACGGTAGCTCACATCATATCGACGGTAGCTCGCATCATAGCGACGGTAGCTCACATCATATCGACGGTAGCTACATCATAGCGACGGTAGCTAACATCATATCGACGGTAGCTAACATCATAGCGACGGTAGCTCGCATCATATCGACGGTAGCTAAGCATCATATCGACGGTAGCTCATATCGACGGTAGCTCGCATCATATCGACGGTAGCTCGCATCATAGTGACGGTAGCTAACATCATATCGACGGTAGCTCGCATCATAGCGACGGTAGCTCGCATCATATCGACGGTAGCTCGCATCATATCGACGGTAGCTCGCATCGTCATAGCGACGGTAGCTAGCATCACAGCGACGGTAGCTCGCATCGTCATGGCGACGCTTACACCAAAGCTTAATGTTTTACCCACGGCTCCATTTTTCATACTCTTGACGCAAAACGTATTGAATAATGTGACGTGTTACTTTTAACCGATTCATCAATCTTGTGGTTTGCGTGGCGATTTCAGCTGACCGAGCACATCATCACACACACACACACGCACACGCACGCACACACACACACACGCACGCACACACGCACACGCACACGCATACACACACACGCACACACACACGCACACACACGCACGCACACACACACACGTAGAGGACACTCTCTCCTCTCCTTCGTCATTTTTCATTTTTATCTTTTAGTTTGGATTTTAAAAGGTCTGACTCAGCTAACTATACGACGCGTTGCTGTTTTTTGTGTTCCCTGCGGTTTGAGACACGTTCCTTGTTGCTACGGGAACACGCGGGTTTGTAACTTCTCAGAAGCGTTGGTATTTTATTATCGTTCTCGTTAATTTCTGATTAAGGTGTTCAGCTAAGGGCGTGGCACTTTAATGCCGTGATGCATTTCATTGTGTCCTCTCCTCTCTCCTCTCCTCTTCTCCTCTCCTCTTCTCCTCTTCGCCTCTCTCCTCCTCTCCTCTCTCACCTCTCTCCTCTCTTTGCCTCTCTCCTCCCCTCTCCTCTCCTCTCGCCTTCTCTCCCCTCCTTCACTCTTATCTCCTCCCCTCCTCTCCACTCCTCTCTCCTCCTCTCCCCTCTTCTCCTCTCTCCTCTTCTCCTCTCTCCTCCCCTCTCCTCCTCCTCTCCTCTTCTCCTCTCTCCTCCTCCCCTCTCCTCTCGTTTCCTCTTCGCCTCCTCTCATCTCCCCTTCTCTCCTCTCTTCTCCTCTCTCTCCTCCCCTCTCCTCCTCTCTCCTCCTCTCCCCTCTTCTCCTCTCTCCTCCCCTCTCCTCCTCCTCTCCTCTCCCCTTCGCCTCCTCTCCTCTCCCCTTCTCTCCCCTCGTTTCCTCTTCGCCTCCTCTCCTCTCCCCTTCTCGCCCCTCCTTCACTCTTCTCTCCTCCCCTCTCCTCTCCTCCTCTCTCCTCTCTTCGCCTCTCTCCTCCTCCCCTCTCCCCTCGTTTCCTCTTCGCCTCCTCTCCTTTCCTCTTCTCTCCTCTCCTCTCCCCTTCTCTCCTCTCCCCTTCTCTCCCCTCCTCTCCTCCCCTCCTCCTCCCCTCCGGCCTGTCATAATGCCAGTGGTATATATATATGTGTGTGTGTGTGTGTGGTGTTTGTTCTGGCCGAGAGCTGGTAGAAGGCGGGCTTATCCGAGCACAAACCTAATCACGGCAAACAAACAAACAAACAAGTTATTTATTTCTCCAGCGGAAGACACCGACGCCGCCACGCTTTCCTGGGCAAAGACACGAGATCCTGCTACCTACCTACCCCCCAACCCAAACCCAAACCCAAACCCCCACCCAAACCCCCACCCAAACCCCCAAAATCACCGGTTTATCAGTGACAAACAGCACCACCCTAAGAGTGCCTACCTTAAGTTTTTGGGATTCCTCGGGGACTATTAGCTAAGGGTCTTTGAACGGGTTTATATCCCGTCTCCGTTCCCTGCATCC
>PIJE02003849.1:20000-32768 GCA_002895965.2 Coryphaenoides rupestris | reverse complement strand
TACACACTGATCCAGGCGAGATAAAAGAATATTATGGTCCACAGTGTCAAAGGCGGCCGTCAGGTCTAGAAGCACAAGAATGGCAGGGTTTCCTGAATCAGCAGTTAAAAGGAGATCATTAAAAACTCTTAAAAGAGCAGTTTCAGTGCTATGGTGGGCTTTAAAACCAGATTGAAACTTTTCACAAATGCTAAAATGATCTAAAAATGTTTGTAGTTGGATGTAGGCTGTTCTCTCTAACGCTTTGGACAGAAAAGGCAGTTTTGAGATTGGCCTGAAGTTGGAGAGAACTGAGGGGTCCAGATTTTTCTTTTTGATAAGAGGCTGCACTACAGCATGTTTAAAAGCAGCTGGAACACACCCTGAGCTGAGAGAAGTATTTATTATTGATAAGATGCTTGGCCCAACAGTATCAAGAACGTCTTTGAGTAGATAAGAGGGGATACTGTCTGAGGGACAGTTTGCAGGAGGCATCCGAGGGACTGCCCTCCAGTGGTTCCAGTCTTACCTCACAGACAGGAGCTTCTCAGTTCAATTAGGCGAATGCTCCTCATCCACAGCCCCACTTTCCTGTGGGGTTCCTCAAGGCTCCATTTTAGGCCCCATCCTCTTCTCACTCTATCTGCTGCCCTTGGGGTCCATTTTCAAGAAACATAACATTTCCTTTCATTGTTATGCTCTAATATTTTTACTTTGTTTGTTTTTATTTGTTTTTGCTTCTTTTATTGTTTGTTGTTGTTTTTAAGCTTTTTCAGCACTTTGGTCTAACTGCGGTTGTTTAAATGTGCTATATAAATAAAGTTTGACTTGACTTGACTTAACTATTGTGCTGTTGATAAGTGGAGAAACAGAATCAGTGGTGTATTTCTGAGCTATTCTTGTTGATGAGTTGGTAGAGCCATTTTCTTAAAAGCTAATCCTGTAGCAGGACTGGTAGAGGTATTGATCTTAAACTACCTGTAGCAGTGTTGGTTTTTACGTAACAGTACTGGTAGAACTACTTCTCTTGAAGTAAGTTATTGCAGTGTTGGTTTTACTTGAAACTAATCTTGTAACAGTACTGGTAGAACAATTTCTCTGAAAGTAAGTTATTGCAGTGTTTTTACTTTTTTTGGTTTTACTGTTGTGGTAGAGAATACTGGAAGCTAATGTTGTAGCAGTGTTGGTAGAGGTATCTATCGTAAAGTAACTGGTTTGTTGTGGTAGTGTTGGTACTTTCTAAAAGAGGGAATCTTGTTGTAGTGTTGTTGGCAGAGATATTGGTCAAACTCACTTATTGCAGAGTTGTTGTTGTTGTTGTTGCAGACTTGACAGGGATAATTTACATTAGCAGATTAAGAGGTGTACACGCCCAGGGATAAACCCAGTTTCGGGCATTCAGCTGTAGTCAATTGAGGTAACGACAAGGAGGAGCTTAACCCTGCATGAGCCCCCCTTGTGCACTTCTGCATGGCTATTAATACAGAGCAAGTATCTTAGCGTCAGGCCCCATGAACAAAGACCCAGAATAAAGACAAGGGAGTCATTCTGTGGGAGTCCCAGAATAAAGACAAGGCAGTCATTCTTTGGGAGTCCCAGAATAAAGACAAGGGAGTCATTCTGTGGGAGTCCCAGAATAAAGACAAGGGAGTCATTCTGTGGGAGTCCATCCAGTGAGTCCTACAGCTACAGGTTAGTCCTCTTCTAACCCCTCCTCCTGTGCTAGCCATGTGCCTACAATCCATTACAGTCTGGACATCCTACCGCGGCAGGTGTCACAGAAGACCCATCACTCGTTGCCGCAACCCCCCCAATCTCCTCTACCCTACGATCTCAACCTACACAGGCCTTGATGTGAGAGGGGGACTCTGGAATTGCCAATCGTCTGTCAAGAAAACTGAGACTATTCTGGCCTACGCCGCCCTCTAGTCTCTCCACTTCCTGGCTCTCACAGAGACCTGGATCACCCCGGAAAATACTGCCACCCCTGGCCCTCTCCACAACCTACTCCTTCACACACACTCCCCGACCCTCTGGGCGAGGTGTGGGAACAGGACTCCTCATCTCTCCAAAGGGGTCAAACCAGGCCTTTCCCCTGGAACACCTGACCAGATCCTCTCTTTGCCACATTCGGTTTGGCGCTCACTCCTTCTCCTTCCACCCACAGAACCGGGAACCAACTTGACCTTGACTTCACAAGGTCCTGCGCCACCTCAGCACTCTCTGTTACCCCCCTCCCTGTATCTGACCACCATTTTGTTGCTTTCTCCCTCCCACTAAAAGCTCCCACCTCCCTCTACTACTCCTCACATCGTCACCTCCCGTAGGAACCTGAAAACTCTCTCTCCTCTACTCTCTCTGCAACTGTCCTCTCCTCACTACCACCCCTCCAACAATTCTCCCTCTTGTCACTAGAGGAAGCCTCCTCCACTCTGACTTCCTCTCTCTCCTCCTCCTTCGACTCACTCTGTCCACTCACCTCCAGACCAGTAGGATCCTCTCCTCTACCTCCCTGGCTGTCCGAAGCTCTGCGGGCTCATAGAACAGAGTTGCGGGCAGCTGAGAGAAAATTGAGAAAATCTGACTCTGCTGGTGATCTCTCTCACTACCTCCACCTCCTCTCATGTTTCACCTCTACTGTGTCAGCAGCCAAATCTGCCTTCTACCTTACAAAGATCAACTCTTCCGCCTCCAATCCCAGGAACCTTTTTTCCATGTTCTCCTCCCTCCTCAACCCTCCCTCCCCTCCTCCACCCCTACCAGCTTTACCTGCTTTAACCCTCCTCTCCTCTGAAGAAGTCAACAGGCTTGTGACATCCAACCATGCCACCACCTGCCCCCTTGACCCAATCCCATCCTCTCTTCTCCAAGACATCTCGGGCAACATCCTTCCCTTCCTCACCACCCTAACTAACACCTCCCTCACTTCAGGCCTGTTTCCGACTGCCTTCAAGACCGCCTGAATCAAGCCACTCCTTAAGAAACCCACCCTGGACACCACCGACGTCCGACACTACAGACCTGTGTGTCTCCTATCATTCCTCTCCAAAACCATAGAACGTGCTGTCTCCACCCAACTATCATCCTATCTCTCCCAGAACAACCTGCTCGAGCCTCATTAGTGTCGAATAATGCCCATAGGAAGGGCATGATTCGGTATGACATATGTGACTAACAATTCTTTATTTCTTTATTATATTCTATATATATTACTTCTTTATTAATAACTCTTTATTTCTTTTGCAAATGTATAATCCTGTGTAGCATTTATGACTGATGTGTTAGAGATAAGGGTTACTTTGGCAGGCAACACCAACGAAGGGGCTGTACGTGAGCCATAAGGGCCTCGTCTGCAGCAGGGGTAAAAATAGACTGGGGGGGGGGGGGGGGGTCACACTCACACACTCACACGTTTCCTGGTACACCGAATGTGAACTAGGGTTGGCCCCATAACCAATTGGTTTATACTTCTTTAAGATTTAAGATTCTTTCATTTCATTGATTTTATTCCTCCTAAACTCTTTTACAATTATTATTGTACTTCTGTATAATTCATACCCATAACCAATTGATTTATAATTCTTTAAGACTTAAGATTTATTCCTTTCATTGATTTGATTCCTCTTTAACTTTTTATTATTATTATTGTAGTTCTATATAATGTTGTGTAGCATTAGGACTAATGTATGACTTATAAGGTTTATTTCAACAGAAGACACCAGTGAAAGACCTGTACTTGTACTGAGACAATGCAGGAGTGAGGGGCCCCATGCCTGTGTCACCTACAGCACCACGCTTCAGGTAGAAGCGTGTGGGGTACCAAACCCCGCACGTTTCAGGTAGAAGGGTGGGGGGTCCCAGGCCTCGCATCTCACGTACACACACACACACACATCTCACCCTTATAATTCTTATATTATGAAGTATTGTGATTAATGTATAATTCTTTATGATCCTGTAATTATTTGACAGTTAATGATTTTGTGTATCTTGGCAATGTCTTTCAACACATATGACAAAGGGGTCGTGAACTCGAAGAGGCCCCATTTCCTGTGGTTTTTGCTATACCAGGGGTTTCACATGCAGCAAGGCATGACAGTGGGGGTACGTTGAACACATACACAGTTTAGAGTTATTATTTTTTATTGTCATTATATTATGAAGTGTTTTTAACAATTCATAATCATGTAATTTTTCTATATGTCAATATAAGATTTTATTTCTTTAACACGGCACTTGAACTTGTCGTGAATCGATTTCCTTTATTGACAATATACGGGCCCCCCCGCCTTCGCCTCAAGAGCCTCTATACGACCCAAATAGCCCCTCGCTGTCACGGTTGCGACCGTGTCATCGGGGTTCCCCGACGTGTTGGTGGGCGTGGCGCCAGACTCCGGTGCCGCCCCCGCGTCATCAGCGGCACCTGCCCGGTGTCCACAGCTGTCGTCGCTTGGCAATCAACCACCAGATAAGAACCCCGGCTTCCCGACGACTCATCGCCAGATCGTTGTACCAACCAGTATGGTTAGAGATCCGTCACAGATGGTTTCTCCGTGTTTCGTCCTGGATTATAACCCTTCTCTCCTCTACCCAGGATCGCGACCCGTCTCCCGCCAGCCCGCTCCACTACCCGCCCGTCCGCCAGCCCGTCCGCCGCCTGCCTACCTGTCTGCCCGCCTGCCTGGCTGCCTGCCCGCCTGCCTGTTCTGCCCGCTGCCTGTCTGCCCGCCTGCCTGTCTGCCAGCCTGCCAGTCTACCAGCCTGCCTGCCTGACGACTTGTCTGCCCTGTCCTTCACTCGCGTGCCAGTCACCTGACCTGCCTGTCACGTTGTTGTGTCCTGGTTTCCCCCTGCGACACATCCTAATAAAAGGACTATTGTGTCTGAACTCCGAGTCTGGGTCCTGCGTTTGGGTTCTCCGCCGCCTCCCCTAACAGAACGATCTGGCCCCCTGAGGCGCAGCGGGCCTTCGTAGGTCTTAAGGAGCGCTTCACTTCCGCGCCAATCCTAGTTAACCCTGACGCGTCACGCCAGTTTGTCGTGGAGGTGGATGCCTCGGACTCGGGGGTGGGGGCGGTGCTCTCACAGCGGTCAGGATCGGAACCAGAAAGCTCCACCCCTGCGCCTTCCTGTCCCGGCGGCTTTCGCCCGCGGAGAGGAATTACGACGTTGGCAATCGGGAGTTGCTGGCGGTGAAGCTGGCGTTGGAGGAGTGGAGGCACTGGCTGGAGGGGGCGGAGCACCGTTCGTGGTGTGGACCGACCACAAAACCTGAGTATATCCAGTCGGCCAAGCGCCTAAATTCCCGGCAGGCTCGCTGGGCTTTGTTTTTCGGGCGTTTCAGGTTTACGTTAACCTACCGTCCGGGGTCCCGAAATGCGAAGCCTGACGCCTTGTCCCGCCTGTTCGTCTCCCGGGAGGAGGTTTCAGCCAACCCAGACACCATTCTGCCGTCTTCCTGTGTGGTAGCGGCAGTTACCTGGGAGGTGGAGGCTCTGGTGAGCGTTATCTGTTGGGCGGCGAGGAAGTGAGGGTCCTTTTGAAGTTAGGGCCGTGGTCGCTCCTTAGCCTGAAGTCTTGTTGGTGGTGTGCCCTCCGGCGTTAAGGGTTACCTGCCTGCTCCGGGAGGTGAGCTCTGGCTGAGCGGCCCAGCCAGAGTCACCCGACCCAGGTAAACGGCCCTCCATAACCGGCATATTGTGTCGGGTGAATTCCCCTCCCACGGGTGCCTTCTGCCATCGTTTGACCTCTCCAGAGTGGTTGTGTCGTGGCCACCGACTGGGCTGGCCCTGTTGAGGAATGGGCGTCTGCTGGTTCTGTCCCTGCCGTGAGGGTTCACACGTCAATTTGGAGGAGTAGCAACGTCCAGGTTCACATACCAACCGGCCATTGTGCCGGAGCGCGCGAACACGCTTTCAGGTTCACCTAAGGGTCGGATGGACGAGCATTTGGTGTGGGCCGACGACTATTCGCGAAGCCCCAACTGGGAGGGCTGTTGCGGCATCTCAACTCGAAGGCATCTAGCGGAGCACCCATTAGTCTCCCCGTTCCTATTCGCTAGCGGGCTCGGTGGTGGTGCACCGTGAATGTCACGCACTTGCTAGCGCAAGGACAACGGTTAATTGCCTATAACTCTACCCGTCCCGAAATGCTCTAGCGACCGACGATGGAGGTTGACACCCGAGCATTTGTAGCGGCCTGCACCGTGTGCGCTCGGGGCAAGGCATCTCACCGACCACCAGCTGGCCTACTTCGTCCCCTGCCGGGTTCCCAGTCGCCCTTGGTCACATATAGCACTGGACTTCGTCACCGGGTTGCCTCCGTCCCAAGGTAACTCTACCATTCTAACCATTGTGGATCGGTTCTCTAAAGCTGTGCACTTTGTGGCCCTTCCCAAGCTCCCCACAGCTCAGGAGACGGCCGGGCTGCTGACCGGACATGTGCTCCGGCTCCACGGGATTCCGTGGGACGTGGTGTCGGATCGGGGTCCGCAGTTCGTCTCCCTGGTGTGGAAGGCGTTCTGCCAAGCACTAGGGGCTTCGGTGAGTTTGTCCTCTGGTTTCCATCCCCAGACCAACGGCCAGACGGAACGGGCAAACCAAGACCTGGAGTCCGCTCTCCGCTGCGTGGTGGCCCGAAATCCCACCTCCTGGAGCTCGATGCTGCCATGGGTGGAATATTCACACAACTCGTTGGTCAGTACCGCCACAGGGAGATCCCCGTTCGAGGTGTCCCTGGGGTATCAGCCGCCCCTCTTTCCAGCCCAGGAGGAGGAGATTGCGGTGCCCTCGGTTCGGGCGCATATGCGCCGTTGCCGGCGGATTTGGAAGGAGACTCGCTCCGCTCTCCTCCGCACCGCCGACCGCAACCGGCGCTTGGCGGATCGTCACCGGATTCCGGCGCCGGAGTACAAACCGGGGCAGAAGGTATGGCTTTCCTCGAGGGACATTCCCCTCAAGGCCACGTCAAAGAAACTGTCCCCCCGGTTTATTGGGCCTTATGAGATCACTAGCATTATAAATCCCACGGTGGTCAGATTTAGTTTGCCCAGGTCCATGAGGATCCACCCCACGTTCCATGTGTCCCAGATTAAACCGGTGTCTGTCAGTCCCCTGTGTCCCCCAGCCACCCCTCCTCCACCTCCCCGAATCATCGACGACCACCCCGCCTACACCGTCCGGCGGCTGCTGGATGTGCGCCGTCGAGGTCGGGGATACCAATATCTGGTGGACTGGGAGGGATATGGTCCGGAGGAGCGCGCCTGGATCTCCCGGGGGTTAATTTTGGACCCCTCACTCATCCGAGATTTTCATCGGGCTCACCCTGACAAGCCGGGGGGGTCGCCTGGAGGCTCCCGTCGAGGGGGGGGTACTGTCACGGTTGCGACCGTGTCATCGGGGTTCCCCGACGTGTTGGTGGGCGTGGCGCCAGACTCCGGTGCCGCCCCCGCGTCATCAGCGGCACCTGCCCGGTGTCCACAGCTGTCGTCGCTTGGCAATCAACCACCAGATAAGAACCCAGGCTTCCCGACGACTCATCGCCAGATCGTTGTACCAACCAGTATGGTTAGAGATCCGTCACAGATGGTTTCTCCGTGTTTCGTCCTGGATTATAACCCTTCTCTCCTCTACCCAGGATCGCGACCCGTCTCCCGCCAGCCCGCTCCACTACCCGCCCGTCCGCCAGCCCGTCCGCCGGCCTGCCTACCTGTCTGCCCGCCTGCCTGGCTGCCTGCCCGCCTGCCTGTCTGCCCGCCTGCCTGTCTGCCCGCCTGCCTGTCTGCCAGCCTGCCAGTCTACCAGCCTGCCTGCCTGACGACTTGTCTGCCTGTCCTTCACTCGCGTGCCATTCACCTGACCTGCCTGTCACGTTGTTGTGTCCTGGTTTCCCCCTGCGACACATCCTAATAAAAGGACTATTGTGTCTGAACTCCGAGTCTGGGTCCTGCGTTTGGGTTCTCCGCCGCCTCCCCTAACACTCGCTCCTCGCTTAGAGCTTAGGTGTCACATTTCACACCTTTGAAAAAACAATGAAGAATTCTGATAAGTTACCAAAATACCAAGAGACGTGACTCTTGTGTTCTTGTCTTTCTTTTGTTAATTTTTGAAATTTAAACTTTTATTATTATTATTTTTTATATACCAAGGTTTTGAGACATGACAATGAAATGACAAGTCTATGGGACAATGAAGATACACCCACACACTCCTTAATGTTATTACCATGAAATGTTTTGATACTTAATGATTCTATATTTTTGGTAAACAATATACCACTTGATAACATGTAACATGTATGCCATAATTCTTATATTATGAAGTGTTTTCCTTTAATGCATAATTATATAATCCTTGATCGTTCTTGATAACATATAACATGTATGCCATAATTCTTATATTATGAAGTGTTTTCCTTTAATGCATAATTATATAATCCTTGATCGTTCTTGATAACATATAACATGTATGCCATAATTGTTATATTATGAAGTGTTTTCCTTTAATGCATAATTATATAATCCTTGATCATTCTTGATAACATATAACATGTATGCCATAATTCTTATATTATGAAGTGTTTTCCTTAATGCATAATTAATGCCATAATGCCATATTGCCATTGATGCTTCATGCCATAGTTCTTCTATTATGAAATGTTTTGTTCAAAGCATAATTCTTGTGCTTCTTGGAAACCTATTTTGGTAGCCAATGCTGTGCACGCAACATGAACATGAGACTTATGTACCGCCGAAAGGTGTGATCTTCGAATTAAGGGGCCCAAGCAAACGTACACAATGGAAAGTACGAGAATGCATCAAACCGGCATAAAAAACAAATAAATATATATATCTGCGAGGCTGCGCACAAAGAGACATGTAGCCTACGTCCGGCCAAAGGTGTGATGTACAAACTATAGGCGCCCAGGCATGAGCCTGTATGCGGTGGAATTTACAGGACGATGCGAGATGGGTATTGAAAAAAGAAAAAAGCCATAAGGCGTGATATGCAAATCTGAAAGCCCAGGCATGAATCTGAAGCACAGTGGAAAGTTTCAGACAGATGCGAGATGGGTATTGAAAAAAAGACGAAGCCTGCGCGCGCAGGTGCCAAATTTCTTGCTATAAAAGTCCGAACCCCCGAGGCAGGCGTGGTGCTCTAGCTCAGACTTTGAGACGGAGACAGCAGATTAGATAGATTGAACCCTGAACTAGGGATACTAGAATAAGACTCTAGATAGAAAGATAATTTGGATAAACTTTGAATACATACATCGCTCGCTTCGCTTTGCTTATTATTGTAAAGCTATTATTTTTGACAAAACTTTTAACAAAAAGAATAAAACTAATCCCACCTTGCAACTAAGGAACTGGGATTAAATCAAAATCTGGTGTAGAGCCAATCCATTATTGAACCCTCTCCAAGACCACTGAGATATTGAAGACCGAGACATCGATCGACACCAGCGCCCCGAAGGTGAGTTCCATGGAAGCCTAACGGATATAAGTGCAGTTGGTCTTAGGTACTGATTAGACCTCATCTGTAATAACTGTTGTAAGAGGTTGAGGAGTGCTCATATGTAAGGCTATACGGGAAGTAAGTCTATATATGGGGGGGAGAAACTTGACAAGTGGGTCACAAAATAAATCCTAACGAGTAACCGCCTACCTAGTAGAAGTGGACATTAATATCGCTATTGAAATGAGGCCTAAATACTGAGTGCGATAAAATCCTCCAAAGGGACGCAAGGTATTATATTAGTTGGTGTTGACTAATAAACGGTAAGCGTAGTCCATGGGTAGGAATACGGATAAATCATACAATCGATAGGTAAACCGCGTATTGTCGCATAGTTAATATCGGCCAGAGAGGTGGTGAGGCGGAGACACGGCCTCGATCATCCCTGAGATCCCCTAATAACACGAGCGAACGCGCAACATGTAACCCGCTTATGTCGCATAGTTAACAGAGGCCAGAGAGGTGGTGGGGCAGAGGCATAGGCCTCGACCATCCCTGAGATTCTCTAGTAGCATAGCGAACACGCAACATTAGTCAGGCTTCAAAGTGGTGCGCTCCACAGAGACTGCCCTGCTTGCAGTATCAGAGTCCCTTCGCGATGCCAGAAGCTCTTCCCTCTCATCTGTGCTCATCCTCCTTGACCTGTCTGCCGCTTTCGACACAGTGAACCACCAGATTCTCCTCTCCACCCTGGCAGAGCTTGGCATCGCTGGAACTGCGTTATCCTGGTTCACTTCCTTCCTGACAGATCGCACTTATCAGGTCACATGGACTGGCTCCCTGTCCAGACCATGCACCCTTTACACCGGAGTACCCCAAGGCTCAATACTGGGACCCCTTCTGTTTTCTTTATACATTAGATCTCTCGGCTCTGTAATCACATCCCACGGCTTCTCCTACCGCAAAATCCGGCCCTTCCTCACACGTGAAGCAGCGCAGATCCTGGTCCAAGAGCTCGTTATCACTCGTCTCGACTACTGCAACTCTCTCCTGGCTGGACTCCCCGCCTCAACAATCAAGGCCTTACAACGCATCCAGAATGCAGCAGCACGCCTTGTGTTCAACCTACCAAAATTCTCCCATGTAACCGCTCTCTTCCGCGCCCTCCACTGGCTCCCGGTCATCGCTCGCGTTCGATTCAAGACTCTGGTACTGACTTTCGTGGCTGTTAACGGAACCGCCCCTACCTACCTCCAAACATTAGTCCGACCCTACGCCCCAGCCTGAGCACTCCGCTCTGCAACTTCTGACAAACGACTGGTACCGCCTTCACTAAAAACAGCCAAACATTGCTCTTCCAAGTCCCAACTCTTTAGGGTTCTGGCTCCGCAGTGGTGGAATGAGCTCCCGGCTCATGTCAGGACAGCCGAACCGCTCGCCAGCTTCCGCATGAGACTCAAGACCCACCTGTTTAGAGTTCACCTGGACCCTGCATAAACCCCCCCCTCCTCTTATAATCCTAGCACTAACCTGCATGTTTGTAAGTCTTGACATTTATTAACAGCACTTAGCATTGTTGTTCATTCTCAGATGTTGTAGCATGCTTAGAATCGCACGCCTGCCCAGCTACTTATGCAGGCAACTTAGCAATTATGAAACTCGTTCTATTCGTCTCGTAAATATGAATGCTCAGAAACAGCTCTATTGTTATCTTCAGGTACCACAGTGATATATTGCTGCCTCTCCTTCAACAAATGTACTCTTTGTAAGTCGCTTTGGATAAAAGTGTCTGATAAATGCCCTAAATGTAAATGTACCTCGCGTCGCAAACCACCGGGAAGATAAATAAGTCATGAAACAGGAGCGACAACCATGCCCCCCCGACCCTAAAGGCCGCCACACACCGGGCTGGAAATCGGGCGTCGGACAGTCTTGAGAGGTCGTTGACATGAGTCTCTTTGGTGTGTTCGGTGAGGTCGGCCATCGTTAATGTCGTCGGCATTCTTTTCAGCCGATTCAACATGTGTAATCGGCCACTACCAGTCGTTCAGTCTGACCAATCTGATTAGTGGAGGGCTATCCCTTGACTAGCGAATCAGTGAAGGCCGGAAGTGAGGATGGTAAACATACCAGATAAATATGTTGTATCCACGACTTCACCCACTTATTACGTTTTCTCCTTATTTTTCGCTTGCGACATCTTTCTTCTTCCAAAAAAAGAAGCCCGAGAGCTGACAACACCAGTATCTTCGTATCACGATCCATCGTTTTAATTAGATTTTTCCGTTCAGCGAGTAATTACAATTAGTAACTACAATCCTTCTTGACTACTCACTCTCTGCTGACAACAATGACTGATAACAGCGTGCTGTGTGTTTTGGTCTAGAGAGAGGTCCTGGTATTTCCGGTTTTCATTTTTTTTTGGACCACAATACAGATTAGCGCAGCCTGATGTTTTGGAGACATTATATCTCATCGTCTCGGTGTGTCCCTCACACTTTTTTGACCGAGTCGGGGAGATTAATCGCCAGACTCCATTTTCTGGCAACGATCGGGCAGTCGTCTTGGTCTGTGGGCGCCTTAACACCGGCACCCTCGGGTGAAGGGTTGTACATCCTGCCTGACATCCTGCCTGACATCCTGCCTGACATCCTGCCTGACAGACCAGCTGCTGTCTACATGTTCATTACAACACTTCCTCCTTCACACTAATATAGAGATTAGGAATAGTGTTGGTTCCTTATGAGGAGAGTTTAATACAGAGATTAGGATTAGTGTTGGTTCCTTATGAGGAGAGTTTAATACAGAGATTAGGATTAGTGTTGGTTCCTTATGAGGAGAGTTTAATACAGAGATTAGGATTAGTGTTGGTTTTTTATGAGGAGAGTTTAATACAGAGATTAGCATCTAACCCTAACCCTATCCTATCCCTCACCCTACCCCTATCCTAACCCACACCCTAACCCTCAACCTCACCCTCACCCTCACCCTAACCCTATCCTAACCCTCACCCTCACCCTATCCTAACCCTCACCCTAAACCTCACCCTAACCCTCACCCTAACCCTAAACCCTAACCCTAACCCTAACTCTAATCCTAACCCTAACCCTCCTAACACTAACCCTAACCCTTTGCGTGTATGTGTGTGTACGTGCAGGTGTGTGTTTACGTGCACGTGCGTGTGTGTAAAGAGCGTTAAATGTTTCCTCCAATCAGAGTGAGGGGGCGGGGCCACGCAGGGTGGGGAGGGGATGACTTCATGTTCAGGAAGTGCAGACAAAGTCAAACCCAATCTAAAGTAAGTCGACGTGGAGCCACTTCTCTCTTCCTGGAG
>PIJE02003849.1:0-15000 GCA_002895965.2 Coryphaenoides rupestris | reverse complement strand
CTGGGGATTGGAATTCGACTGAAAATGCGAAGTTAGATAGGAACCATTTGGAGCCTCATCCTGCTTCAGCTGCTAAACTTAAGCGGCTGATTGAAACCTATGAATTAAAAGATGTATGGAGAGGTTTCCACAGGAATGATAGGCAGTATACTTGGAGTCATTCCAGGGATAATTTGTTGTCATTGGCCAGACTTGATCGCTTTTATTGTTTCAAGCATCACTTTGGTATTTTTAAAGCATGTCAAATTTTTCCTGTTGGCCTGTCTGATCATTGCTTTGTTCAGTGTTCCTTTTATATTCAAAATGTTAAGTTGCACAGTGCTTATTGGCATTTTAACACTGGTCTTCTGCATGATAAATCCTTTAGAGAGGCTTTTGAATTTTTGTGGGCTTCCCATAAGGAAAACAAATCTTCCTTTTCATCGCTGCAGCAGTGGTGGGACATTGGAAAGTGTAAGATCAAACAATTGTGTCAGCAGTATACTCGCAATGTCACTAAGTACATTACCAGGTCTCTTCAAGACCTAGAGATTGAAGTTGTAGAACTACAGAATTTAGTAGATTCTACTGGAAATCAAGGGCATATTGACGCTCTTAAAGCCAAAAAGGCTGCTTTAGCCAACCTGCTGGGCCTTACAGCACAGGGAGCTCTGGTCCGCTCACGCTTCATGAATGTGACTCAGATGGATGCCCCTTCGCAGTTTTTCTTCAGTTTGGAGCGAAAGAATGGTCAGAAAAAGATCATGCACTCTCTACGCTCTGAAAACGGGTCTATGTTGACTGAAACTCCTGAGATACGGAGGTATGCCACTGCCTTCTATAAAGAACTCTATAAAAGAGAATTTGTTGAGGATGAGGAACTGGCTGAATCCTTTTATGATGGTCTTCCGCAGGTGCATGCTGACAAGGTTCTCGCCTCAAGACTGAGAGAAGTGATGAGCGAGGTCATTCATTCGGATCAGAGTTACTGTGTGCCCGGCAGGTTAATAAGTGATAACATCACTTTGATTCGGCATGTTTTGGACGTCTCTGGATCATTGGGTATTGATACTGGTCTTATTTCCATAGACCAGGAAAAGGGCTTTGACCGGGTCGAACACCAGTATATGTGGCGTACTCTTCAAGCCTTTGGGTTCGGCCCGCGCTTCATAGCCAAGGTCCAGGTACTGTACCGTGATATTGCGAGCATACTAAAGATTAATGGTGGCTTGGCGGCGCCTTTTAATGTACAGAGGGGGGTCCGGCAGGGCTGTTCTCTATCCGGTATGTTGTATTCTCTTGCTATTGAGCCTTTGCTCCACAAACTCAGGAAAGAACTCTCAGGTGTTTATTTTCCAGGTTGTACCTCAGCTATCAAACTTTCAGCTTATGCAGATGATGTTATGGTCATACTTAACAGACAAAGAGACATTGACATTTTGGAGGGGAATGTTGGTCTTTTTAACAAACTTTCTTCTGCTAGGGTGAATTGGAAAAAAAGTGAAGCTGTAATGGTGGGTAAAAAATTTGAGAAATTGGTTTTACCAGGGGGGTTAACTTGGAAAAAAGGAGAGGTAAAGTATTTGGGAGTGTATTTCTTGGTGAAGAATCTGTGTTAGAAAAGAACTGGGAGAACACTGTGGAAAAAGTGGAAGGCCGGCTCAAGAAATGGAAATGGATTTTGCCAAGCATGTCCTATAGAGGGAGGTCGCTTGTCATTAACAATCTGGTGTCCTCTTCTTTATGGCACAGACTAATGTGTGTGGATCCCCCTTCAAATTTGTTTTCACGGATTCAATCTGTTCTTGTTGATTTCTTTTGGGATAAACTGCATTGGATTCCACAGGCTGTTCTCTTCCTTCCTAGGGACGAAGGAGGGCAGGGACTTATTCACTTGGCCAGCAGGGGCGCTGCTTTCCGCCTTCAATTTGTTCAGAGACTGTTGTATGGCCCTAAAGACTTGGCGTGGAGGCCACTTGCACATACAATTCTGCAGCGGTTTTGTGGTCTGGGACTCCACAATTCACTGTTTCTGATGGACCTACGGACTTTGAAGCTTCAGACCCTGCCAATGTTCTACCGTGGCGTTTTTACTGTGTGGAAACAGTTGGCAAAGGAGAGAATAGTCAGAAATGGCTGTTCTTTGTACTGGCTGTTGCGGGGGTTGAGGGGCGCCGGTACTCCCTCCTCCTCCTCGGAGCCGGGCCTCAGTGTGCGGCGGTAACCGTCCATACATACATATGTCATGTAGTCGTAGCGGAGGAGATGGTTAGGAGGCCTGCGGTTTTTTGCTGTCCCGTGCGAATCCCGACCCAACCCTCTGGGGTCTGGGGGGCGTGATGGTGTATTTATTACTGTGTGTTTTAGCCTCACCGCCGCTCCGCCGTGGTGATGTGTTTACCATGCGCGGTCACGCTGCTTCGTCATAGTCTTCGTCATGTATTCATACTCTCTATATGTTGTCGTGTTTCTGAACGCTATTAACCGCTCTGATGTTGCTTTGCAGTCCTGTGGCTGCGCGTTGTTGCATTGTGTGGAAAATGCTAAATATAATTTAATATACAATGATATGTAAATAATGAAACATATTGATGAATAACTCAACATAATGACGCATATTGATAAACACATGATGCATATTTAGAACACGTGATGCATATTGATAAATAACAATACATAATTAGACATATTGATATGTATTGATATATATTTACATTTACATTTAGAGCATTTGGCAGATGCTTTTACACAAAGTACATTTGTTGAAGGAGAGACAGCAATATATTGCTGTGGTACAGAAAGATATGAATAGAGCAGGTTTCAAGCATTCATAATTACAAGGTTAATATATTGATTGATTGATTGATTGATTGATTGATTGGTCAATATTGATGTATATTGATACTTATTGCCAGTTCTTGATACTTATTGCTATGTATTGATTGATGCTTATTGATACATATAGATACATCATTTTGGTGCTATGAGTGAGGCCGTTAAGCGGTGGTCCAGAGACCAGATTGATTGATTGATTGATTGGCTAATATTGATATTTATATATTGATATTGGTTATTGCTTTTTATTTATATATTGATATTGATTATGGTTATTGCTATATATCGATACTTATTGCTCCACATTGATATGTATTGATGAATATTGATACATATTGATAATATTGGTGCTCTGAGTGAGGCCGTTAAGCGGTGGTCCAGAGAGACCCGAACCTAAAGAACCAGACAGTACTAGCAGACCCCAGACAGACCCCCCAACACACACACCCCCCCCCTCCCGGGCCCTTCTGTGTCTCAGGGCCCCGCCGCCCCAGACGCCGCGTCCCCCCAGCATACAAATGACCCCGAATGAAAAGAACCAACTTAGTGAAACAACAAACTAAAGAGTCCAACACTTCCTCGATGCATATATCATCCAGGCCCTGCTGTGTGTGTGTGTGTGTGTGTGTGTGTGTGTGTGTGTGTGTCCAGATCCGTACCGTGTAATCATGAGTTTATTTAAATATAATATATATTATATTCAGTATATTATAACAACACAGAGTGTGACAGTATTGTAAGGAAGATAAGTTGCTTTGTTTTAAATAATTTTCAAAATAAAAGACGCTTGTAAAAACCCAGAATAAAACAGTAAAATGATAATAAAACCTGACAGTGATTAACAGAACATAACGGTAAAGTCCAAGAAAAATAAAAGAGTGAGGCGGGAAGAACAAGGTGAACCACACGCTAATAAGAAGAACGTGTTTGTCTTTATTGTCGCTGTGTGTGTGTGTGTTTGTTTATTTCCCCCCCCGGTGTGCGTTTGTTTGCTTTATCCACTGAAACCTCCGTGTTTTATTTGCAGACCACAGAAACCTTCCTGCTGAGCGAGGACCCGGGCAGAGGCGGCCACGGCATGCCTGAGTGCTACGTGGTTTCTGACTCCTACCGGGTAAGCCCTCACCACCACCACCCACCACCCACCACCACCACCCACCCAACACCACCACCCACCACCACCTCCTCCACCACCACCACCACCACTACAGTAGCTGAAACAATGTGCTGGCTTACAGTGAGTTACAGTCACAGCGATACAGAGCAAGGTCCAAATCCCGACTTAAGTGCACAATCGTAACGCTAACCGGCGCCTTCGGTGACCGGGTAGCGTCACTCAAACCAAACAACGTGGCCTCGCCCCCAAAGAAAAGAAAATGGCGACCAGAAGTGCGCCTGAAGACATCTTTTAAAAGTTGATTGCTGGCGACGACTCGGATTGGATTTCCTTTAAGTGCGCATTATCAACACGCCGTGTGTCGCGGTATTAACAGCGTTATTAATAATAGCATTATCATCATCATCATCATCGTCGTCGTCGTCGTCGTGATCATTATCGCTAAACGGTGTTATTATTATTAATCATGTGTCATTATCGCCGTTCTTCGTAAGTGTTGCGCTTGACTCGACTCTGGCCGCGCGAGGAATGTGTTGAGTCGCTCGCTCGCTCGCCGTAATTACGCCGCCGCCGCCGCAATCATAACGTCGCTCGTAGCCTTCGCCGCTCTCAGCTGCTAGCTATTAGCGTCAGTACTTCCACGAGGCCCGGCCTTGCTGCCCTGCCCCCTGCCTCCTCCTCCTCCTCTCCTCTCTCCCCCTCTCTCTACTCTCCTGCTCTCTCCTCTCTCCTCTCCTCTCTCCTCTCTCCTCTCTCTCCTCTCTCTCTTCTCTCTCTCCTCTCTCTCTCCTTTCTCTCGCTCTCTCTTCCTCTCGTCACTCTCTCCTTCTCCTCCTCCTCTCCCTCTCTCTTCTTCCTCTCTCTCTCTCTCCCTCTCTCCTCTCTCTCTCCTCTCCTCTCTCCTCTCTCTCTCTCTCTCTCTCTCTCCTCTCTCTCTCCTCTCTCTCTCTCTCTCTCTCTCTCCTCTCTCCTCCCTTCTACCAGGTGGAACGTGGTGGGCCTCCAGGGCTCTCTGATGAGCTACTTCACGGAGCCCCTCTACTTCTCCAGTGTGATCGTGGGCAGCCTGTACCACGGCGACCACATGTCCAGCGCCGTGTACCAGCGCATCAGCGACATCCAGGACCCGCCCCCGACCTTTGCCCTCAACCGGCCGCTGCTCAGCGGTCAGTGGTCGGCATGCGCCCACGCGCCGCTCCGAGCCCCCCGAGCTCCGAGCGCACACCCGGCGACTAATTTGCCGCATATTCGTAGACAAAAACAGGAATGGAAATGGGAACGTAGAAGGATGGATTTATTTCGCTGATGTTTAGAACACGAAAAATTCCGAAACTTTGTCCGATTTATGTATTGTACACAAGTTCTTATTCCTGATTGTCAAGTGAAGCTATTTGTGTAAATGGCGTGTACAACGTGCTTTTTCACTTTTAACCTCAAGATAGAATTAGTTTAGCAACCACTTTAGTAACCTCGATACCGTATTACTTTATAAACTACTTCAGTCACTTGAATTATTTGTAAAATGTTGGCACCGATGCCGGAGTCATTTGGAGTGGCGGCCATTTTGTCCTGTCCCACAGGGATAAGCAACATGGAGGCTCGTCAGCCGGGGAAAGCTCCCAACTTCAGCATCAACTGGACGGTGGGGGACCCGGGCCTGGAGGTGGTCAACGCCACCACGGGGAAAGACGACCTGGGCCGGCCCTCTCGCCTCTGTAAACACGCTCTCTACAGCCGCTGGATGCACCTGCACAGCAAGGTGGGCAGTCACAGCCACAAGTCAGACGTTTTAATCGCCTGGAGTCTGGGTGGAGTCTGCGTGGAGTCTGGGTGGAGTCTGGGTTGAGTCTGCGTCGAGTCTGGATGAAGTCTGGGTGGAGTCTGGGTGAAGTCCTGGTCGAAGTCTGGGTGGCTGGGGGCATTCACATTCCTTCACTTCTTGGCTGCTTCATGTGCCTTGTGTGTTCCACCCTTCATCTTTGCGCGGCCACAAAGGTTAGCAAAGTGCCACGTAAATGCAGTCCACTTAAGTCTAAAGTGTTAAGGCCAACAGTTTATCGATTTTCGTCGTTCCATTTTGTCCTTTTCTTTCAACATCTCACTCCTCTTCCTCCTCCTCCTTCTACTCTTCCTCTTCCACCTCAGCTGTCTTCGACCCTGAGGATTCGGACCAGTATCAAGCCGACCACGTACCACGACAGCAAGCAGGCGGCCGTGGAGTACCACGTGGCCAAGCAGGCGCTCATCCGGGCCTTCCACAAGGCGGGCCTGGGAGCCTGGGTCAAGAAACCCATCGAGCAGGACCAGTTCGCTCTTGGCCCCTGAGCAGCCGCCAACCCTGGACTCTAGATTCTACTTTAAACACAAAAGAAACACACACACACGTCACACACACAGAATTGTGTTGCACGGCTCGTCATTTGAACTTCCCCTCTTCGAAACGACTTTGGGCGATATCGGGGAAGCAAGCGAATAAATCCTGGATTTTGGCAGAGCTCGTGGTGCTCATACTCAGTCATACTGGATGAAAGGACAAGGTGTGATGGTGGATAGGAGCGGTGTGCTTCTGGGGGGAGTCGACGCACCAAACACAAACTCTTTGCAGATTTCATTCCCTTATCATTAGTCCGATGTCTTCGGACGGGACTGTCTCCTCCTGCTCCCTCTCCTTGGACCAGGTATTTAGCGGGAATCTGGATTTGTAGACGTCTATGAATTATGCAACTTTATACAGAACGACACAAATGTGGTCATGGACAACAGCAACATGTCCGTGTTGTCAGAGATGAGCGCGTACACGAGGGCGTGAGTGCAGGCGCTTTGCACCCGCGACCGAACCCAAACTCCGAGAAGGTCGGACAGGTTTGCTGTTAGGACTCAAAGCTAATGTGTTTTGTCTACTGAGTCTAGCCACACGTGTATTTTTTAATTGCTTTTATTATTGTTGTTAGCAATCCCCTATCTGTGCGTTACGACTGACTGAGAAGCCATCCGTGGGACGGCTGTGTGTTTGAGTTGTTTGGTTGACTTGGTTTTACTTTAGCTTTTGTTTAAGCTATCAAGCTATTCATCTTCATTCATCTTTCATCCTCACCCTTTTATAGAAAGCTTTTTATCTCATACTTGTTGAAAGTCTCACGGACACTCAAGCCTTAAATATTCTCGTACTCATTTTACCGCGACCCTCCAGCATTATATAATAACTAATATTATGAGACATATTATTTCCTTTCCAAGTACATCTTGTGAGATATCAACTTGAAGCTATTTTGAATGTCCTCTTTGTTCAGAAGCGTATCTGAGGATAGCCCCACACCTGTAACTTAGAGACGTTTTGGCGAAATAGCAACGAGTTTCAAAGTCCAAAACTCAGTGAATATTCTGGGACATACCTCATTGGGACAGGGCGGGATGTTCCCCTCGTGCTTCCAATTGATTATTTTATCGCGCTACACCCGGAAATGACGATTGACTCGCTCCGTCGTAAGAAATGAGAACACATGAGGGCGCGATGCATGAGCTGTCCCTGTAGTAACGCATGAGGAAAACACATGACATGGAAACAAACTGGGTTGCACAAAGAAAGGATGTTAACCTCTGATCCCGGGATTGAAATAAAATGCTGATGCTAAGTCTTCTGGATCATTGTCTTTTAATGGAGAGAACATTGTGATGATGTGGTAGCATGTAGCAGATGCATAGCATGGTAGCATGATGCATGGGTAGCGTGGTAGCATGGTAGCATGGTAGCATGATAGCATGGTAGCCTGGCATATGACAATGACTTTATCCCTCTCTCTGTCCATCTGTCTGTCTGTCTCTATACATAGAGTTGTGTGTGATAGATAACTTAGACTGGTCTCTATAATGAGTTGTGTGTGCTGTCTTTTTGTCTGTCTATAACATAGAGTTGTGTGTGATAGACTGTAACTTAGATGTGTGTCTGTCTCTATACATAGAGTTGTGTGTGATTGAGTGTAACTTAGATGTCTGTCTGTCTCTATACATAGAGTTGTGTGTGATAGACTGTAACTTAGATGTGTGTCTGTCTCTATACATAGAGTTGTGTGTGATAGACTGTAACTTAGATGTCTGAGTGTGGATTACAGGTGCAGTGCTGCCCAGCCAACAGTAATCCTGACAAACCAATAATCACCTTCAGTGAATGATTGATTATTTTAAGTCCTTGTTCAGCTCCAGGTCTGTGTCCTGGTGTGATCCCGGTGTGATCCATGGTTTAAACGCTGACTTTACGGTGTTTATTTGTCTTGTTATTTGGGTCATTGTTGTCTTCTCTGTCTCCTAACTCTGACAAGTGTTTGGTGGTTTTCTTCTCCTTCAAAGTAAAAGTGTTTTCTTAGCTTTTCTTCCAGTTGTATTCTGATGCTCTGGGAGTCATATGATTTCACCACAGACAATACAAAGTACAGCAGTATTTTATAGCCCTGAAGTAACCCTTGAGTTATTCTGTGGGCACCTGGTGGTTTTATAGGTTTATAAGGACTTTATAAAACCTTTGCTCTGTCTTATCTTCTCATTTTATCCAGTGATAGCTGGGTATTCTGGTGGAAGCCCCGCCCTGACGGAAGCCTTTGAAACACCATCATAAAGGTTTTACACAGAGTTAGATGTTGTTCAGTCTCCTTCCTCACCTCCTCAGTCTTCCTCACCAAGGAGCCCAGTGTGATAAAGCTCACTTTTTACTCTCAAGACCTTTACAACCATTTCAATGTTCTGTCTCTTTTCTAAACACCTACTTTGTGTTTTTGGAACAAAGTACATCTGAATCTCTCTATTCAAGGGATCTTCCTTTCCTTGCATTTATACTTTTATATTTTATATTTTCTTGCTACACAGGGCAGCGCACGTTTTCATCACGGAGAAGATAAGGTACAGTTTTCTAGATTTCATATTTTCTTTAGATTATTGCTCATTTATTCTTCCTATATTACCATATTCTTTCTAAATGAATCCGTTTCCATTCCAAGTGTGGTGTTTCCAGGTTTCTGCTATGAAAGAGACATTGATCTCAGTGAGAGAACCAGTTTTAATAAAGGAATATGGTTCATAACTTCAATAACTACTTTCACCTTCTTCAGGTCATTTTTACATGGAACCTCTGGTCCAGGAACACAATTCACTTTGTGCTCCAATGGAAAACTAATTCACACATTTTAATCTGTTGTGAGATCAGTTCAGTTGAACTTTTATTGATGAGTTTAATTGGTAGCATTAGTTACTTATTGATGGGTTTATGACGTCTATAATGGTTTAGTGCACTGACTGGACTCTTGATGCTTTTCCTGTAAACAGTAAAGGTTCAAGTGGGAAATAAAGAGAAACCTGTATGTGATATAGATATAGATGGTGATAGCATATATGTTTATCAGACAGGATGAAGATATGAAGTCTTGATTTCACACTCGGTCTTCACATAGAATCCACAGAAGCAACATGTAGTTGTGTGTTTGTGTCCAGGAGTCCGGTCTACTATGGATGAGGAGACAGAGGAGGAGGGTCCTACCTCTAAAACCCCTCTGTCTGGGAAACATGGCCGCCAGAGCAAAGCTGAGAGGTAAGAGGAGGATCTCTAACTGTCTGTGACTGTTGTCCACCTCAGAGCTCAGCAGTGAGACATCATGACACCTTCATTAGTCTGAGTAAAAGCTGTGTGTGTGTTGTGTTGAAGGCCAGGGAAGCAGGAGAGAGCAGACCCCCCTGGACCCAGCTGTGTCTCCATGAAGAGTGACTGGTCTATGGATAGACCTCCTGACCTTAAAGATGGCCGCCCCTCCAGAGAGGAGAGGTAGGAGTTCCTAACAAACACAACCCTGCTGAACTCACTCAGAAGCAGTTCTTTGGGAAAGAACGATCCACATCTCGATCACTACACACACAATCTCCAGTGAGGTAGATATCTGGGCATAGTTAGATAGAACTGTGTTATATTACTGAGTGTTTAACGGTTTAAGTTTCAAGTTTCAAGTATTTTATTGTCACTTCACAGTTTACACAAGTATAAGCAGTAAGTGAAAATCTTATGTGCAAAACGCCCGAAAGCCGACAGCAGTTATAAAATAATACAAAATAGAAATAGAATAGAAATTCAAAGCAAAAAACTATATTAAAAAAATAACAAAAATATCAAGGGGAGCAATACAAATATAAATCAATGTAATAAAATATACATTGTTATATGCTGACATTCACAGAATGTCACAGAATACTGAAGTGTTACTGCTAGTGCTAGTGCTAGTCCTGGTGCTAGTGCTAGTGTTACTGCTGGTGCTAGTGCTGGTAGTAGTGCTAAGTGTTGGTGTTAGTGCTGGTAGTAGTGCTAAGTGCTAGTGCTAGTGTTACTGCTGGTGCTAGTGCTGGTAGTAGTGCTAAGTGTTGGTGCTGGTGTTACTGCTAGTGCTAGTGTTACTGCTAGTGCTAGTGCTAGTGTACTGCTAGTGCTAGTCCTGGTGCTAAGTGCTAGTGTTACTGCTGGTGCTAGTGCTGGTAGTAGTGCTAAGTGCTAGTGCTAGTGTTACTGCTGGTGCTAGTGCTAGTCCTGGTGCTAGGTGCTAGTGTTACTGCTGGTGCTAGTGCTGGTAGTAGTGCTAAGTGTTGGTGCTAGTGCTAGTGTCTGCTAGTGCTGGTCCTGGTGCTAAGTGCTAGTGTTACTGCTGGTGCTAGTGCTGGTAGTAGTGCTAAGTGCTAGTGCTAGTGTTACTGCTGGTGCTAGTGCAAGTCCTGGTGCTAGGTGCTCGTGTTACTGCTGGTGCTAGGGCTGGTAGTAGTGCTAAGTGTTGGTGCTAGTGCTAGTGCTAGTCCTGGTGCTAAGTGCTAGTGTTACTGCTGGTGCTCTAGTGCTAGTGTTACTGCTGGTGCTAGTGCTGGTAGTAGTGCTAAGTGTTGGTGCTAGTGTTACTGCTAGTGCTAGTGCTAGTGTTACTGCTAGTGCTAGTGTTACTGCTAGTGCTAGTGCTAGTGTTACTGCTAGTGCTAGTGTTACTGCTAGTGCTAGTGTTACTGCTAGTGCTAGTGTTACTGCTAGTGCTAGTGTTACTGCTAGTGCTAGTGTTACTGCTAGTGCTAGTGCTAGTGCTAGTGTTACTGCTAGTGCTAGTGCTAGTGCTAGTGTTACTGCTAGTGCTAGTCCTGGTGCTAATTGCTGGTGCTAGTGTTGTTCTAGTGTGACTGTCTGAGAAAGCAACACTAGCACCAGCAATTAGCACCAGGACTAGCACTAGCAGTAACACTAGCACTAGCACTAGCACTAGCAGTAACACTAGCACTAGCAGTAACACTAGCACTAGCAGTAACACTAGCACTAGCAGTAACACTAGCACTAGCACTAGCAGTAACACTAGCACTAGCAGTAACACTAGCACTAGCAGTAACACTAGCACTAGCAGTAACACTAGCACCAGCACTAGCAGTAACACTAGCACTAGCAGTAACACTAGCACTAGCACTAGCAGTAACACTAGCACCAACACTTAGCACTACTACCAGCACTAGCACCAGCAGTAACACTAGCACCTAGCACCAGGACTAGCACTAGCACCAGCAGTAACACTAGCACTAGCACCAGGACCAGCACTAGCAGTAACACTAGCACTAGCAGTAACAGCAGCACCAACACTTAGCACTACTACCAGCACTAGCACTAGCAGTAACACTTAGCACCAGGACTAGCACTAGCACTAGCAGTAACACTCGCACTAGCACTAGCAGTAACACTTAGCACTAGCACTTAGCACTTAGCTCTTAACATTGATGCCGATGAGGGGCAGGGATCAGCACTTGTTCAGCAGCCTGATGGCCTGACTGTGGAAGCTGTCTCTGAGTCTGCTCAGTATCACTTGATGTGACAATAAAATACTTGAAAAATCGTCTTGATACTTAAACAGTTAAACACTCAGTAATATAACACAGTTCTATCTAACTATGCCCAGATATCTACCTCGCTGGAGATTGTGTGTGTAGTGAATAGAGATGTGGATCGTTCTTTCCCAAAGAACTGCTTCTGAGTGAGTTTCAGGCAGGGTTGTGTTTGTTAGGAACTTCCTACCTCTCCTCTCTGGAGGGGCGGCCATCTTTAAGTCCAGGAGGTATCATCATAGACCAGTCACTCTTCATGGAGACACAGCTGGGTCCAGGAGGGTCTGCTCTCTCCTGCTGCTCTGGGCTTCAACACAACACACACAGGATCTCTTATATTATTATATTATAGGTTATTAGCTTAAATACTAATTAAATACAAAAGGGTTAATCTGAATTAATAATAACGGGACACTACCCTGAAATCAGGGACCAGTAACCAGACAGTGGATTAAGTCTCATAAAATGTACTAAACTAAACTGGGACTATGATTAATAATTAATTCATAATTACAATCAAAGTTACCATTAATAGTTAGCATAACTTGAAGGATTCAGAGGTCTTTACATGACAGGGACTGACTTCAACACAACATTCAAGCAAAACAAACACAAATAGTTATAATATAAGAATGTTTATTACATTCAAGTTGGAAAATACAGTTGAAATACAATAAGTATTGTGTGTGTGTGTGTGTGTGTGTGTGTGTGTGTGTGTGTGTGTGTGGTGTGTGTGTGTGAGACAAAGAGAAATAAAAAGTAAGGCGGTGGTTGAAGCACGTAAATGGGAAGGTCGTCCTAACAACGGCGTCTACGTGATCAGTGAGTGACTCGGTGGGAGGATTTGAATCACTCACTTCTAACACCAATATCTAACACTAAAACAAGATGGATGCACTTTGTTAGTAAAAAGGGAGAGAAAACCAAAAGAGAGACATGAACAGATCTAACAATGGACGAGGATCCAATCAGAGTTTAGATCAAGACATAAGGAACGGAGGCAAAACGTGTTCACAATATCCTCTGATAATATCAATATCAATGACTAAAGACAATAAGCACCCCAGACACAAACTGTACACACTTCTACCGTCAGGCAGGCGATACGCAGCATCAAGTGATACTGAGCAGACTCAGAGACAGCTTCCACAGTCAGGCCATCAGGTTGGATGTATGATCGATGCTGTATAAATATCATGTATAATATATGTCTTCTGTTGTTTTCTCATGTAGAAACTGATGCTGTTGAGTGCCAACATAAACTCAAGTCTCATCTGATGGAGAAGTTCAGGTGTGTGTTTGAGGGAATCGCTAAAGCAGGACAGGCAAGAGATCTGAATGACTTCTACACACAGATCTTCATCACAGAGAGAGACAGTGGAGACGTCAACAAGGAACATGAGGTCAGACTGATTGAAACAGCTTCCAGGAAACCAGCCAAGGAGGAAACACCAATCAAATGTGAAGACATCTTTAAACCCTTACCTGGACAAGATCAACTAATCAGAACAACAGTGACAACTGGAGTGGCCGGCATTGGTAAAACCATCTTAACACACAAGTTCACTCTGGACTGGGCTGAAGGCAAAGCCAACCAGGACATACACTTCACATTTCCCTTCACTTTCAGAGACCTGAATTTACTGAAAGGGAGAGAGTTTAGCTTGGTGGAACTTCTTCATCACTTCTTTATTGAAACCAAAGAAGCAGGAATCTGCAGATACGACCGGTTCCAAGTTGTCTTCATCTTGGATGGTCTGGATGAGTGTCGACTTCCTCTGGACTTCCAGAACAACCAGATCTTGACTGATGTCACAGAGTCCACCTCGGTGGACGTGTTGCTGACAAACCTCATCAGGGGCGACCTGCTCCCCTCCGCTCGCAATATGATTGGCCATTTAACCTCCAGGAGGAAAGATATCTACAGATGGACAAGTTAGAAATGTAATTTAGTTTAGTCTGAATAAAGAAGAGACTTACTGCTCACCAAAATAAGAGTAAAGTGTCTCTTCTCTGTTTTCAAAATAAGAGTCTCTTCTCTGTTTTCAAAATAAGAGTCTCTTCTCTGTTTTCAAAATAAGAGTCTCTTCTCTGTTTTCAAAATAAGAGTCTCTTCTCTGTTTTCAAAATAAGAGTCTCTTCTCTGTTTTCAAAATAAGAGTCTCTTCTATGTCTTCAAAATAAGAGTCTCTTCTCTGTTTTCAAAATAAGAGTCTCTTCTCTGTTTTCAAAATAAGAGTCTCTTCTCTGTTTTCAAAATAAGAGTCTCTTACCGCTCCTCAGCATCAGGTCTGCTTGATGATGCTGTACAGACTGACCACTGGTAGTCATTGACCTCTGATGGTGTTGTCTGGTGAGAAACACACACACACACACACACACACACACACACACACACACACTAATGCAGTAGCTAGAACACAAAGGGTCGTATTGTTGGTACAAAACAACGGAGCACCTGTGACGTAGAATTAGTGGTTGTAGAAAATAGTCTCATCTTTATATCACACATTTGCACCTGCACTGAGGAATTTGAAGAGGTTCACTTAAGGTTGTTGTGTTGTCTGGGTAAGGCTGCATGATATGAGGAAAGCATGAGACGTTACGTTGAATGTTGCCATGACGATATGACTTGTAATAAATAATATGATGACATTATGATGACATTATTCATATTGTCAACCAAGTTTAGAAATGAACACGGAGAAAGAATAACCCTAAACAATGATTTAATACAGGGCTCAAGACTAACATTCTGGTGCCACTGGTTCCACTAACTTTTTCATTTCGTGGCAGCATAACCAATTTGGTCACACCCTTTATTTATCCTTTTTTCCCAGCATGCCCTTTGCCACGTACTTCTATGGACATTCATTTGAAAAGACAAATTCTAAAATGTTTGCATAGATCTTTTCTTTTCCACCAGCGCCTCGACATCTCTTTCTTCATGAACCCACTAATACTCATAATATTCTGATTGTATTATTAGTATTCGAGTAGTCCCACATCCCTCATCTAAAAACAGCCAAACATCGCTCTTCCAAGTCTCAACTCTTCACGGTTCTGGCTCCTCAGTGGTGGAATGAGCTCCCGGCTCATGTCAGGACGGCCGAGTCACTCGCCAGCTTCCGCAAGAGACTCAAGACCCACCTGTTCAGAGTTCACCTGGACTCTACATAACCCCCCTCCTTAACAAG
>PIJE02003848.1:0-32784 GCA_002895965.2 Coryphaenoides rupestris | reverse complement strand
TGTGTGTGTGTGCATGTGTGTGTGCATGTGTGTGTGTGCATGTGTGTGTGTGTGTGTGTGTGTGCATGTGTGTGTCTGCATGTGTGTGCATGTGTGTGTGTGTGTGCATGTGTGTGTGTGCATGTGTGTGTGTGCATGTGTGTGTGTGCATGTGTGTGTGTGCATGTGTGTGTGTGCTGTGTGTGTGCATGTGTGCGTGTGTGTGCATGTGCGCGCGTGTGTGCGTGTGTGTGCCTGCATGTGCGTGTGCATGTGCATGTGTGTGTGCGTGTCTGCATGTGTGTGTGTTCGCGCGACAATCTCAGAACCCGGACCCTTGTGATCACTCTCAGCCATTTATGTCCCCATGAAGAGGCAGTCTTCAACAAGGTACAGCGTGATGGTAGATAACGCCGTGACCCAGTTCGCTCCCATGGGAAGCACATTAACACAGCGAAGGCACGCTTGTCACGTTGAATGGAGCCATTCCACGAGGCAGGAATACATAATTATGTTAAAGCCAGTGGGGTCTGTAGCACGATGATAAATCCCATCTTTGCCATCTATAATGATATGCAATGGCTGGAAAACATGCTTGGCCTGTTTTAAATAGGCTTTGCATATTTTGTTTGTGTTTTTTTAGGCAGGGTGGAGACGAGAATAGCTTAATACTTTGGCAAAATGCGGCTAAATTGAAAATACGAATGTTTTATTCCGATCTGTTCTGATTTAATCCAGGACTACTTCCGACATTTTCAAGGTGACGGGATAAAAAGGCGCCGGCCCGGTCGCGGCCGTAGCGTTTCGACACACAGCGTCGCACCAAATCTAAAATCGCAATCAATTTGGAGGAAAAGTGCATCCATGGCAACCAGGTGCCGGTCTGCCGCAGAGCCGAGCACGACTGGAAAAGGGAAAATCAATTAAAAAAAAAAAGAGCAACGTTTTCACAACGGCGGAGTTCTCTCTCTCGGGTGAACACTGACTTTACATGGGAGCAGGGGGCTCACGGATATTAATATCAGAACATATCTTTTCAAATGTGAAATGCACGTCCATTCATATTGTTAAGTCGTTGTTCACGTCAGATGGGTCACAGTCTTTAGAAAACTACGACACAAATTTGTTTTGAGCTTCATTGAATGAGAGAATTAAAACGGGATTTGATTCATACATTTCCCCCGGCAAAATTGACACGTCTATCCGATGCACAGGATCGCGTGAATTTGAATTTGTGTAACGCCGACATTCATTTCTTGAACAGCAAACTTCTAACAACGTGAAAAGTACTGCAGTAGCCATCATTCTTAGCCTCGCAGATTAAGAGGGGAAGGGAAACAGGCGAATGGTTTCGGCAAGCTCTCTGGAAAAAAAAAGAAAAAATCTCCAAAACGAGTGAAGCGAGCAGCGGCGTTGCTTATCATCTCCAGTGACGTTCCCTAACGACTCGTCTCTCTTCCACTCCAATTTGTTTCACGAAAACAATAAACTGCGGTTGCGACGAGTTGCATCACATGACGATTTGGCTGGAGAACAGATGGAACAACAACAGAGCGTTGCGTTATGATGTCATCAGTACGACTCTTGGGGTGAGAAAAGAGCTTCGTTATTGCTCAAGGAGGAGAGTGGAAGGCACAGCACCAGTACGGGGGGGGTCAGATAGTCTGGTGGTAATGTAGTGTTTGATTCCCAGCAGAGGGGGAGGGGTCTATGTACTGTATTGTCCCCCCCCATGGTCCCCTGTGTTCTCCTAGAGATTCACTGTGTGTAGCTTTGGATAAAAGTATCTGCTAAATAGTGAATGGTATCTGAAGGAGCTACCTTCCCGGCTCATTCTGAAGAGCGGTTACTCAGACGACGCAAATCGCTTAACCTTCAGCGCGCCGCCTTTTCGGCGTCGGGATCCCGGAGCTGTGGGGGGGGTTCCTCTCTGCGAAAGCGGCAGAAACGGCAACGGAACACATTCAGGCGAGTAGTAGCGGCGGCGGCGGCGGCGACGGGCAGAAACGGCAACGGAACACATTCAGGCGAGTAGTAGCGGCGGCGGCGGCGGCGGCGGCGGAAAACGCGGCCTCGTTATCCGAGCTCGGCTGCTTCTAAACCTGGTTTAAGTAACGACGCTCGTGAAGATGATCATTATGGCGAGAAAGCCTTTTGGTTTAAGCACAGCAAGCGCACGCCGTTAGGGGGGCTCCGAGTGAATGGGCCGAATGTGCCTCTCTAAGCTGTGCAACAGTATGAGGAATACAAAGCCACATGTAAAAGTAAATAAGGATAAATGTAATGTAGGGGCAGGTCACTAATTTGGGTGGTTGATATAATATTTAGTGCAGGTCCAGTCATTTGTGACCACATTTTTTAATAGCGGAGAATAATTGGTCGCGCGTGAGAGAAAATGGAGCCACTGGGGACTACGACTAATACAATAATAGATTTTAGTTCCATCGGGTTTGACTGTTGTCACTCGATAGAAATGGACGTTATCAGTGGTTAGCAGCCCCATAGCTACATGATCAGTAGATGCCTACTCTACCCTACCAGTAGGTTCAGAGGGCCATTACCATTGATTAGTGTGGTTGATCACCGACGCCAAAACGAGAGGAGTCCAGATCCAGTATGTAAGAGAAATCGATGTCCGGGCCGCCCGGGCCGTCATGCTCCCCGCGCAGTCTTTGTTCAGTGAGTCTTTGTTCGTTAACGCTGTAGCGGACCCGACGTGGACAAAAGGCCGTAATTCACCGAAACCCGTTTGGTAGAGGGTGTTTCACGGACTTATTGGTTATGCTGGCTATAAGTGTTGTTAATCCCAGTAACTCAGTGGTGTCCCTGACAGTTTTCTCACAAACATGGTGACACATGCAGTTTTGCTGCCGGAGTTCTGGGAGATGCAACCATCAGCCTGGTTTGCACAAAGGAGGCGCAATTACTATGTCGTTGCAGCCCCTTGGGAGTTCAACGGCGGCCGATACGTTTTTCCACGGCCGGATTGCAGCACCGCGCGGCCACCCTGAACCCAGCCCAAGACACTTCATTGCTGCTGGGGATTGCTTTCTAGAACTCACAGTTCCCTGGGAGGACCACATCGAGGAGGCCAACGAGTGGAAGAGGGCAAAGTACGCTGAGCTGGTGGAGGAATGCCGGAGCAATGGGTGGCGGAGCAAGGTGGGCGCATTGAGGTGGGATGCAGAGGGTTCACAAGCCAGTCCCTCTGCAGGGCCTACAACACACTGGGCATCACAGGGGCCAGTAGGCGAAGGGCCATCAACTTGGTCACTGAGGCAGCGGAAGTTGCCTCAGATGGATCATTGGGGAATAGCGTCTTATGAGGTTATTGTGTGCGTGGCTGCAAAATGCGTTTGAGCGCGAGATAAGTGCAGTTTGGACATCCATGCCTCTCGCGACTAAACGCTTGGTGTTTGATGCCTAAACCGATGTTGCCCCACTGTCTTATGATGTACTCATGCCCACACAAGCATTGGTAAGGTCGGATAAACGTTTCCATGAAAGTTGTGAAGACCCATCACCTTTTACTGTTTAACCGCTTAGAAACACACAAGCGCCTATTGTTAAAATGAATTGTGAACTACTCTCGAATGCAATAACCCCCCAACTCCAAAACGGTAGGGAAGCAAGTAGAGGTGCACCAGCACAAGATACATACAGAGGGATCATTGGGCAATAGCGTCTTATGAGGTTATTGTGTGCGTGGCTGCAAAATGCGTTTGAGCGCGAGATAAGTGCAGTTTGGACATCCATGCCTCTCGCGACTAAACACTTGGTGTTTGATGCCTAAACCGATGTTGCCCCACTGTCTTATGATGTACTCATGCCCACACAAGCATTGGTAAGGTCGGATAAACGTTTCCATGAAAGTTGTGAAGACCCATCCCGCACTGTGCGGCCCCACTGTCTCTATCTGATGCTGTTCGAATGTGCTCTATGCTCTTTATTTCTTTGATTGTAACCAACCACACCAAAGCAACATTATACACCACACACCACCAGGACACACAAATGGACGGAATAAAACTACCGAATCTACCAAACAATCGATAAGTATTGTGTGTGCATGCCTTATATGATAGTTAAACCGATGACACCTTATTGATCTATACTTGTTTATAATAATTGGACCCAACTTTCCATAGAAATCCTCCAGTCGTTAAATATCTTGCGAGTATCTACACGAGTACCTTATATGTGTCTGAGAAAGACCACAGCCATCTCTGTAAATTGTGCTAATGAAAGAAAACTCAGAACCTCTTACCATCTCTCCTTATATTGTCTAGGAATGATATATAACTCGCCCAATTTGATTCATAACCAAAAAACTCTTATCTTAATATTAGAATCATCCCAAAAAGGAGATTACATAGCTTTAGTAAGGATAGTATTTTAAAATGGAGCATCCTCACCAACTAGAGTCCGGTATAAATCCTTATCAGCATGGGGTACTAAGTTGGGCAAGGTTAGGGTGCCCCGGTTAAATATTAAGTTTCTATTGTTAAGTGTTAGTAATATAATTGGATGTTTGTCTCGCTCTGGCATAAGTCTGATTAATTAATTAGCGCGAACTTCAGGAAACGTACAAGAGGCACCAGCACAAGATACATACAGAGGGATCATTGGGCAATAGCGTCTTATGAGTTGTGTGCGTGGCTGCAAAATGCGTTTGAGCGCGAGATAAGTGCAGTTTGGACATCCATGCCTCTCGCGACTAAACGCTTGGTGTTTGATGCCTAAACCGATGTTGCCCCACTGTCTTATGATGTACTCATGCCCACACAAGCATTGGTAAGGTCGGATAAACGTTTCCATGAAAGTTGTGAAGACCCATCACCTTTTACTGTTTAACCGCTTAGAAACACACAAGCGCCCTATTGTGAAAAATGAATGTGAACTACCTCTCGAATGCAATAACCCCCCAACTCCAAAAACGGTAGGGAAGCAAGTAGAGGTGCACCAGCACAAGAATTACAGAGGGATCATTGGGCAATAGCGTCTTATGAGGTTGTCAAAATAATGTGTTAATGTTGATTAAACGACTCAAAAAACGAATGCATATTAATCACAGCGGTACACAGCCAATATAAATAGCCCGTTTATGTTTCTCAACAGTACAATTATCGCCACGTCTGTTATGATCTGAGCTTTAAATCTTGATATTCAGCGCGAGAAACAAATGTCTATTTGCGCTGTAGTAGGTCGCTTTTGACGGTTCTTTTATTATAAATATGAATAAACCTCATGAACTAAAGTCCCCAAAACATGGATGTATTAAAGATGGCTCCAAATGCACATCATAACGAACATTCCGTGTCTTGAAATGACCATAATACGGGATGTTGCGCTCTCAACATGATTAACTTATGAGCTGTACTGCTCCACTCGACCAACATCAGAGGCACACAATTCCACGGGTTAAAGGTAATAAGTGCGAGGAAATAAAACGTTATCCATAAAGTTTGATATGTAAAGTACTCTCTGATATTCTATCCTTTTACTTTTATTAAACCAAGCCTTAGAAACACAAATGCGTATCACATTATAATTATGTTAAGTAGACACCTGGAATTTTGTGAATTCCCAACTGCTGGCTAATGCGAGATCTCAGAGAGCCCCCCAACTTCCAAAATCGGATAGGTGGAATGCCAAAGATTAACGCCACGCAGGATTGCAACCATCTACATGCACGTGACAAATACCACGATGACAGGATCAAACTTGACCGCAACAGGGCAATTGATGCTCTTATCATTCACGACTTCACTTGTTATGTGCCTGTTCGTCAGTGGTGCGATATATTGGCTATTTCAGAGTGCTATAGAGTTAATTACGATGAACAGTTTGACTGTGCCAGAACCTCCGACTAGACTAAACTGCTCGTGAGGCCGGTATCAACGCCCTAAACGATTGTGCCCCACTGGTGGCTAATCAATGATGTTAGTCGTGCCCACACATGATGAGAGCATTCTAGTTATGAAGTCGGATAGAGAGACAAATATAATAAAGCTCAGGTTTTTCCCTATTGTGTGTATAATTGAAGGACTATGTATGTACTGTATGTGTGTGTATGTATGTGAATTGACGGGTGTATTGTTGAAGACGCAGGCAACCGCAGGTAACGAGTACGAAGTCGAGCGGCGTCGCTGCAATTCCGCGGCAGCGATACCGGCGGCCCCCCCCCGTTCCGAACAGGAAACACGTGGAGAGAGACCGGCGCGTGACTAGTTAATCAAAGTCTAATCTAATCAGCGCCTGTGTTTTGTTCAAACAAAAGAAAATGAATACCATCACTCACACACAGAGGTGCACGTCGAGCGGCGAGCGTGGATGCGAGCCGTCGAGAGCCCCCCCCCCTCTCGTAGCACCGGGGGTGACGTTGGAAACGACAGCCAAAGTGTTTTATTGTCACGTGTACATCGTGAACAGTGAAACTCTTGGAGAAAGTACGCAAAAAAGAGATTAAAAGAACAACGAGAGAGAGGGAGCGAGAGAAGAGACAGAGAGGAGAGAGAGAGAGAGAGAGAGAGAGAGAGAGAGAGAGGAGAGAGAGAGAGAGAGAGAGAGAGAGAGAGGAGAGAGAGAGAGAGAGAGGAGAGAGAGGAGAGGAGGAGAGAGAGAACACTATACATACACTAATCAAAACAAATACAACTGCGTGTTTGTCTCTTAAATACTTGACAAACACACACACACACACACACATACAACACACACACACTCATGTTGTGCATTGCTTATTGTGTTTAAGGAATATTGACTTTATATAAATTGCCAACTTGATAAACGTTCTTATCTTGTAACTAGAAGTACTAGTTTTGTGCTGAAGCCAGCCTCTATTGCATGAAGAACTCAGAATCCTTCAATCTTTCTGAAATGTTAATGGTAATTTTGATAAAAATATTATCTAATTATTAAATCACAGTAAAAATTCAGTTTAGTATATTTTAAGAGACTTAATCCACTGTCCGGTTATTGGTCCCTGGTCTCAGGATGGTGCCCCGTTATATTAATTTCGATTGATACTTTTATTTATTTTATTAATTGATCATTTTCTCTGATAATTGTTAATTATAAGCGACTGTAGGACCTACAACTGCATAGCATCCGCCTGACTCCACTCAGCTCGCTTCAGAACACTTCCACTCGGCAAAATCTGGTACCTGGTACCTGGTTCTCTTTAAGGACCCGCTCCGCTCCGTCGACGTTCCCAGCGAGCCGAGGCGACACCAACAGCTGACGCGCAAACTGGGGTTGTCAAAATAATGTGTTAATGTTGATTAAACGACTCAAAAAACGAATGCATATTAATCACAGCGGTACACAGCCAATATAAATAGCCCGTTTATGTTTCTCAACAGTACAATTATCGCCACGTCTGTTATGATCTGAGCTTTAAATCTTGATATTCAGCGCGAGAAACAAATGTCTATTTGCGCTGTAGTAGGTCGCTTTTGACGGTTCTTTTATTATAAATATGAATAAACCTCATGAACTAAAGTCCCCAAAACATGGATGTATTAAAGATGGCTCCAAATGCACACAGAGACACACACACACGTATATAGAAGAATATAGAATATATTATAATAATATATAATATAGGAGCTGTGCAGTAGAAGTACGGAGTCGAATGTAACGTTAACGCCAATAATGTTGCCGTGACTCCATACCAGAACATACGCACAGAGTACATCACCAATATCTTCTAGTGTATTTTATTCAGTGTAGAAATTCAGAATGTAACACACGATGATTTGCCGACACACACGGCAACACGTGAGCAACTGTAGCTCGCTATAATTGAAGGACTATGTATGTACTGTATGTGTGTGTATGTATGTGAATTGACGGGTGTATTGTTGAAGACGCAGGCAACCGCAGGTAACGAGTACGAAGTCGAGCGGCGTCGCTGCAATTCCGCGGCAGCGATACCGGCGGCCCCCCCCCGGTTCCGAACAGGAAACACGTGGAGAGAGACCGGCGCGTGACTAGTTAATCAAAGTCTAATCTAATCAGCGCCTGTGTTTTGTTCAAACAAAAGAAAATGAATACCATCACTCACACACAGAGGTGCACGTCGAGCGGCGAGCGTGGATGCGAGCCGTCGAGAGCCCCCCCCCCCCCTCTCGTAGCACCGGGGGTGACGTTGGAAACGACAGCCAAAGTGTTTTATTGTCACGTGTACATCGTGAAACAGAGGAGAGAGAAGACAAGAGAGACGAGAGAGCAAGAGAGAGAGATAAGAGAGACGAGAGAGAGAACGAGAGAGAGAGACAAGAGAGAGAGAGAGAGAGAGACAGAGAGAGACAGAGACAGAGAGAGAGACACAGAGAGAGACAGAGACAGAGAGAGACAGAGACAGAGAGAGAGAGAGAGAGAGAGAGAGAGAGACAGAGAGACAGAGATAGAGAGAGAGAGAACAGCATATGTATCCAGAATTAGTTGAATAATCTAAATATTATCAATGTTATAAATGTACATGCGGTGATCAATATGATCAATGAGATTGGTGTTGCTTTTTGAAAAGCCTGATGGCCTACTGGGAGTCTGGTAGACCGCGTGCCCGGGATACTCCGTTAACGTCTACCTGCCCGGGCGGCACTGGTCCTCAATAACTGTCCCCGTGGTTTCCTGAGGTGCGCGGTCGTTGCTGGGAGACGGCTGCGCTCCGCTGGTCTTCACCACCCCCCTTTTTGGAGCGGCCTTGCGATCAGCAGTGGAGCAGCTGCCCGAAACCAGGCAGCAAGAGAGGATGCTCTCAATGGCGTAATTTAATGAGAGGTTTTGCAGACGGTCTCCTCAGAAAGTAAAAAGGCGCTTTTGGGCATTTTTTTACAGCCGAGTCCGTTTGCCCGGAACAGGTGACGTCATCTTCCACGAACACACCGAGGAGCTTGAAGCGGGAGACTTTCTCCACTTCAGCTCCGTCGATGTGACCAAGCCCCGCCCCCCCGACCCCACCGGTTGCTTCCTGATGTCCACAACCATCTCTTTAGTCTTGCAGATGGCACCATATTGCAAAGTCCCTGACCTCCTCTCGGTAGGCGGTCTCTGTAATTGTTTGGCGATGAGACCCCCGGGACGGTGGTGGCGTCGTCCGCGAACTTAAAGATGGAGTTGGAGCCGTGTGTCGCTGTACACAGTCATGGTGTACGTGGCGTACAGGCGTTATTATTTTAAGAGCTCTCCTCATGTCAGCGCATCGGTTAGGGACAAAGTGGTCCCGCTGGTCCCGCCGTAGGAAAGGGCCCCAGTAGAGTGCATCCATTAATGACTCCACACGGGTCATCTAATGCACACGTTTTTAATGGAGACTGCTGTGTTATACGGCGCTACATCTGAACCCCGGCGAGAGTCAACCAGAAAGCATACCCCTCCGCCCCTGCGTTTACCCGACTTCCTTGTTCCGTCCCGCCGGTAGATGGAGAAACCAGCAGAGGCGTTGGCCCGAGTCGGGTACCGTAGGGTCCAGCCACGTTTCCGTGAACGCCATCTCGCAGCAGTACTCGGTATCCCGCTGGACGTTAATCCGATGCGTGTAGTTCGGCCATTTTATTGTTCAAGGATTGAACGTTCGCTGGGCAGGAACGGTTTGCGGCATCTCGTCCGGGATCGCCGTAGATTGCCGACACATTCGCCTCTTCTTCTTCCTCTGGCGGCGTGTTGGTGAACAGCAGACCGGCGGGAGGACAACGGGTTTACAGCTCGTACTCCGGTGATCCGATAAAAATGTCTGCGCCAATTGACGCACGAACATCCAAAAGTGCTTGTCAATCATACTGGATGAGCGTAGTCGTGATTTTGACAAGCCATTTCAAAATGCTTCCACTTGTGACCTCTCTCTCTCTCTCTCTCTCTCTCTGTGTGTGAAGTGTATTAGAAGCAACACATGACGCCCATTACGGTCTGTTCTTGTGCTCCACGCCGCGGTGTGTGTGTGTGTGTGTGTATGTTTGTGTGTGTGTGTGTGTATGTGTGTGTGTATGTATGTGTGTGTGTGTGTGTGTGTATGTTGTGTGTGTGTGTGTGTGTGTATGTGTTGTTGTGTGTGTATGTTGTGTGTATGTTGTGTGTATGTTGTGTGTGTGTGTGTGTATGTTGTGTGTATGTTGTGTGTATGTTGTGTGTGTGTGTGTGTGTATGTGTGTGAGCTGACACAAGCGTGGCCATCGCAGCGGCGTTTACTCGCCCTTTTGCTATATGAACAAATTACTCTGAATTTTGGTCGCATGCATTACTATAGGCCTCTGTGACACTGACTTCACTCATAATTATATCATGATTGTTTTTTTCAAAAGGCTTTTATTTTTTTAATGAAACACATTTGATGAAAAAAACGTATATAATCAAAATCATGTTAATCACGTTCGGCCGCTGCGAGGACGACGCACCGTTTCCTTGACACACACATCTGCTGTGTGAACCGCGTGATGACGCACAAGATATTAGACCGAGGAGGACGAGGACGACGAGGAGGATGAGGAGGAGGAGGAGGAGGGCCGGCTGCTGTTGGACTAGCAAACAGAACCAAATGAACCAGACAACCGTGTCACCACCTGCTTGGGCTGGTGGTGGTGGTGGTGGGTGTGGGATGGGCGGTGGGGTCCCATCAGAAAAAAAAAGAAAAAGGGGCCAATCAGGATAAGTGGGACGTATTGATTCAGCGGCGGCTCTCACCTCTGCTTTTGATTCCACCCATTAGGTCACCGGCGAATGTGAACCCATTATCAGAGCGCCGAGGCTTGATGACTACATTCTCTTTCTTGTTGGAGACGGCTGCCTGCAGTTGCCATGGTGCAGGGACCGCGGTGGCTGTCGACAATCAGGGTGTGTGTGTGTGTGAGAGAGAGCGAGCGAGCGAGCGAGCGAGAGCACACATGTTTTATGTGGGAGAAAGTTTGTTTGTTTGCATGTGTGGGGGTGGGGGGGAGCGCACATGTATATACTGTATATGTCTGGGAGAAAGTGTGTGTGTGCGTGCATGTATGCGTGTGTGTGTGTGGGGGAATGTGTTTTTGTGTGTGTGAGTGTGTGATGGATTGTCAGTGTCATAGGAAGTGTTGTAGGTGTGCATGTGTGTGTCCGTGCGTGTGTTTGCATGTCATTAGCTTTTGCATGCACATGTGAATGTGTGTATGTGTGCAATTGTGCATGTGGACCGAGGACTGAAGGCACACACACACACACACACACACACACACACACACACAGACACAGACACAGACACACACACACACACACAGCGAGAGAGAGAGATTTACGAGTTGTCTCAGGCTGTCTGTGATACTTTGCGCGCAAATCTTTAACCGCTCTAAACGAACAAAATATGTTCCGGGAGTGAGCCGCGTGAAATATGGACCGCTAAGTAGAGTTTGAATTTTAATCTCATCAGCAACGTGTCGTCACTCATCCTTATTGTCAGCGCATAAAACCCGACCAGAGTTCTCCAGGCTGCTACCGCCATCCTACCTTCTCTCCAACGGCTCTTCGCTACCGAACGTTACGCGAGGAAGGATGTATCTGCAGTGATAGTGTGTCAAATGGAACGTTATGTTCTCGGGAATAAATGTGTTCATGTCAAAAAATATTAAATCAAAAATGATTGGGGAGTCGGGGAACTGCCATTTTGAAAATAATGTTTCTTTTGACAGCTGACCGGTTCAAATACTATTTAGTCAGGTAACTGACACTTTCAACCAACAAGATTCGGGGCTACAACAAGGGACTACAAGTCCAGATACATACCATTGAGGAGCAGGCAGAGGTTAGGGCATGTTGCTCTAGGATGCCTGCAGGTCTGCAGACGTTGGGGATTAAACAAAACCTTTTGGCTGGAAACACCTTAAAGATACAACCCTGTCCTGACCCAAGTTTGTGTCGGTCTATTTTATAACGCACATTTACAAAAAGCTCCAAACTAAGAACCAAGTACCTTTCTGCGTTGTTATTTTCAAACTGTAAGGGAGTAATAAAGACAAAGAGAGAACGTGTCCTGAATCCCCATCTCATAAAACACAAAGACAGCCTCACTCATAATAAACATTGAGTCATCTCCTCACTGCCATAATTAAAACCACATACACACACACACACACACACACACTCGACATTCAACTGTACGCGTCGCCATCTCGTCTTTTGTGATCCGATTGGCCGCAGCTCGTCAGGTGACCTGTCTCTGGCGAGCGTCTACCCCGGGGGCCGCGGGGGTACGGAGGCGAGCGGGGCGCGTAGCATTCTTCATCAAACCAATTAGCCGCTGACACTCGCGCGTGATGTCATCGCCGCCCGCGTCGCCGCCGCTGAGAATTCCTCTACGCCGGGAAACTGTAAATGAGGGGAGATTCAGATGTGTTGCGTGTATGATGATGAAGATGAAGATCTGTGTTTTCGTTTGTGTGATTTGCTTTTGTATAACACGGAGCCGGTGTTCACTGTGTTTCTTTCTTGAACAATTCTGCAGATTCCGACCGATATCTCGGTTTGTCCAATATATCGGATATATATATACATTATATACGGATATATATATATATACATTTTCAGCAGTTACACGCCCTATGGGGCCCGATTAAAAAAAAATGTCTATAAAAAGTACAGCGGACAGCACATTATGTTCCGCGATGACTTTTGAACGCGGGGTTCACTATATTGTGCAGAAGTCAGAAGCTGTGAAATAACCGGCTCGTACGTCGGTGAACATTTTCATAAAGAATCCAGACACGCTGAACTATTACTGATTATTTGTTAATCAAAGCTTTAGTGTCCACAGCCACTGGCAGCAACACTGGAAGGCAACTTCTGCCGCGCGCCACAACTCACTGATCCCCGGGGGGACGACCGGCGTCACACTTCTTTAGCTTCATTCCATTAGAACTCAGGAGGTTGGAAATTCCGAGTTGCTACGATAAAAAAAAAAAAATTCCAGTTTGGAAACTCTGCTACGATTTCTCAACCCCCCACTTCAAGCCCCAATACCATTTGACGTCATTTCCACAAGAAAAGATAAAACAATTTATTTCATCAACTATTTTTTTACACATTTCTGACACCAATCAGCACACCGACGCACGAGTTGTTTAAACCCATACAAGTAAACATTAATGTTATTATGAGCTGACCTGAGAGTCCATGTTTTTCCAACGTTTTCCCACTCTGGCTTCCCACCTCCAAACATAAATGAATGCAGAATTATCTCGGCCTGTGAATGTGGATATGTGCAGAGTGTATCACAGTAGAAACTACGACATTTCATGATATTTAGATTTTATGCGGGTTAAAATCAGTGTTGGGTGTATAATCAATCCATACAGTCGATTATCCGTTATTGCTCCTTCTCTAGGCCGATTTATACTTTTGAAAAGCGTCGCTCGACAGAAATGACGTATTGTCGTCGCGTACCTGGAGAATCTTCTCGTGTCGCGGACATCGTCGTATTTTGTCGCACAACGTGATTGGGTAGTTCTCCAACGTCGCCATGGAGATTGTAGTTTTCACTTCCTTATTGATATTTTGGTCTGTGACATAACTTTGCAACGTAAATCTGCAGAAAGACGGAGAACACGTGGAGGATAGTCTGGATACCATGGAGACGACTGAACCTTTTGCGGACGCATAAAATGAAAACGTCTCGCAGCACTTTCCTTTCTGTCGAGCGGCCGACCATAAATCAGCCGCGCAACTGAGAGTGTTGGTCTGATTCATTCCACAGCAATCCAACTGTATTTACTGTATTCCGCAAAAACGTTTTCATATGTTAAAATGTGTCGCACGTTACTTTCACACAAACTCGGTCAAAACATCGTTAATCAGTCGGACCTCTAAAGTCGGATCACCGCTCGCGGGTTGTGCTACGTCAATGAGGCGCGCTAGCTTGTCGCTACAGGAAGTGAAGCCGCTTCCTAACGGCAGTTCCTATAGATTGGGCTACATGCTTGAAGGTGTGTCTTTAGCTTTATGACGCACACTCTTTAGTGCGGTTTACAATTGCACGGTTGTTCGTAGTCATCATTAGGTTGCAAGAAATACCAAAAAAAAATGCTAATCAAATACCCAGTCTTGAGTCAACGAGGAGACCGACCCGTGTTCTTGTTCAGTGGGTGCATTTTCCACTAAATATTAGTCAATGCTATTTCTCCACCAATGTACACATATTGAATGTCAGTTTATCATGTATTTTTAAACTGTCCACGTACGTCACCATTCAGACCGGCGCCGCGCCGCCCACGCCGTTTATTTCCGGCTTTCTACCGACGTAAAGCTACAGCGGAGGGGAGAAGTTCTAAACAGTTTGTGATTTCCGTTGGGAAGACGCGTCCACGTTTAATTGCGTTGTCGTTAGGCTATTGTTTGGGCGGGGTGCTTTGAACGGCTCGTGTGATGGCTCTATAGAGAGGAGGGCTGCTCGGTTTCGCTTGGCAGCCCACGTCTCCCCGGGCAGGTAGACACCACCGCCGCCGGACACATGGGACTCGTAGCGTCTCCGGGGCGGGGAGACACACCGCCGGAGACACGACGGGACTCACACCGGTGATCGCGTCTTTTAGTTCCTCGCGTCGGATCCCTGTAATTTGCCGCCGTTCAACCGGTAATGGAAACGCACAAACGTGTGGCATTAAAACAAAAGGTGCATTAAGACCTGAACTTTGATATAATAATAATAATTATTATTATTATTAAAAAGGTTATGTCATTGTTGTCATGTCATTGTTGCCATCCTATAATATCCTACCTTTTCTTCTAACAATGTATTGGCATTTCCTTGTGTAACCCGCTATATATATAATTTACAAATGCAAGACAGCTTGAGATTAAACGAATTATCTCCAAGTAATGTCAATTTAGCTGCGTAAGCTTATTCTCAAAACGAAACGCACTCTCGCACGTTCGCTGCGTGCACCCAAAGCCTTCCAGTTGGTACAGTCCACTGGGTAGACTGGTAGACTGAACACACACACACACACACAGCTGGTGGTGGTGAAACAGGGGCCCCTGTAAACGCGCTGAAGACTTCCGTCGCCTCCGGTGTTCCTGTATTATGTAGGAGTTTGCGTGTTTTGGTTGTGCGCGCGTGACAGGTGGGATGTGTTAGGTAACGCCCCCCCCCGCCTCGTTACCATTGTCTGGATAGCGAAGCGACGTCGGTCTCTTCACTATTAATACAAATCATTAATTCATGTTCCAAACGCCGGCTTTGTTGATCGCCCCTTGGTTCTACTCGCCAAACAGACTGGGAAGGCTGTTTGGTGGTAAAACTAAACTATGCACCAAAACGACTTCTAGGCAAGGGGGGGTTTTCTTCTCCTTTAAAACACAAGAGATTTGTGATGGTTTTCCCCTCGCAAACACAATAGCGTCAGAAAAAAACAAAACACAATAACATCAAGTTAACGCGGTCGCCCCGAGCACTGGTGGAGTGAGTGGTAGCTCATCTCCTGCACGCTGTGAGCCCCCCCCCAGACCTTCGGGGGGGAAGAGGCTGCAGAGAGACGACGACGCCGCCAACACCACCACCACCACCACCACGGCGGGTAATGCTTCCTGGCATCATCGCACACACATCCGGTTACACCGATAATTACACATATGTATCCCCCCTCCCCACCCCCCACCCACCCCCGGAGCTCCCCCACGCTCTCTAATACATGCAGCCCTGCACACACCGGCTGCATGCGTCTGCATATTTATTACTGATCATAAGAAAGAGCATATCTCCACAAGAGTGTGTGTGTGTGTGTGTTGATATGTGCACATGCGTGTGTGTGTGTGTGTGTGTGTGTGTGTGCGTGTGTCAGACACAAACACACGCGTGTAAGTGTGTGTGGACACATGAGTTTTGTGCGTGCGCGTGCATTTGGAATTAATGGCGTGAAAATGTCACTTTTGGGAAAGATTAATTTGCAATTTAATTTGCAAAGGATGCTAATTTATTCATGCGACTGGCTCTACCTAAGGCGTAGAACGTTAGTGTGTCTTGATACTAATCCATGTTGCCATGTTTTGACACTGACGGTGTTTAGCTAATTGAAAACAGTGAGATGATGCAAGTCGGTGATGAGTCTCAGTTTAGAAAATGGAATGAGACGACCCAGTGTTGGGCGACAGCGTCTCATGATTTGATTTTATTTCCCAAACAAAAACATACATGACTAAAAAAAAAGTCTGCAAATCAAAATGCACATCTGAGTAAGATGACTACAACTGACAACATGATTAACACTTCGCCCGCAGCAGAAAGTCACATCAAATCTGTATTTAGCAAATGAGCCAGGTTGTAATTTTGACATTTAGATGCCTTCAGTAGGTTATTCAATCAGCTTTCTACATTCATTATTTTAGATGAGCAATTGAGATTTTACCAATTAAATAGGTGGGGATTTCAAAAAACAAAATGTACTGTGGGCGTTATGTCTATTAAAAGGTGCAACCGTGATCAGTGGCAAAAAAATAAAGCTTGTTAAATTAATTACATCGGGGACGTGACCTTAATGACTTCAACACACATCGGTCCAAAGCACGGAACCCCGGGCCCAGACCCTGCTGCAGCCACTCTTGACTCGTTAGTTGTGAGGTTTTTTGACACAACCGTGAACCCGGTCTTCTCCTTCTCCGACAAAACAAGCCACCCAACAAGTTCACCCAAAACCGCCAAAGTCCGCCGTCTCATCCCAGCCAATTACAGAGACTATAGGCCGTATGATGTGTTGTGTTGTCGAGGGCGGCCTGTTCACCGGGGGACCTGTAAAGCATATCGAGGTTGGGAAGATATTTGGTCAGATATTTTCAGATGATGATGGTGGTGCTGGGGGGAGTATGGCCGCCGCGTGTGTGCAAGTGTTACTAATGTTATTCTGCGGTGCATAATGGTGGCTGTCTGTGGTGGTGAGAATCTGTCCAACGTGTCCGTGCCGGGGGGTGTCCGGTGGTCTCTTCAACCCCCCCCCCCCCCCCCCCCGCAGATAATTGGGGCCGTCCTCCACGTCGACTTGTGGTAAATCAACTTGTTCCAACTCTCTAATTGTGGACGTATGCAAATAGATTTCTGACTGACAAACGGAGCGCACCCTGACACATTCTCCAGCAATTAAAAAACATCAGCTTGTACACACAAATGTGTGCCTGCTATGAATTATGGAAATGTGAATCCATGCAGACTAATTTGCAGATGCAATGTGACACATTAACCCAGACCTATTATGGGGGGGGGGGGGGGGGCGGGGTCTATTCCACTACAGCGGTGGAGTATTTACACCTTTTATTAAGTAGACACACTGTAGACCCACATAAAATACTGTATAATACTATAATATCTAGTATAACTATACTATAATAACTGACCTATGACCTATTATTGGGGGGGGGGGGGGGGGGCGGGGTCTATTCCACTACAGCGGTGGAGTATTTACACCTTTTATTAAGTAGACATACTGTAGACCCACATAAAATACTGTATAATACTATAATATCTTGTATAACTATACTATAATAACTGACCTATGACCTATTATTGGGGGGGGGGGGCGGGGTCTATTCCACTACAGCGGTGGAGTATTTACACCTTTTATTAAGTAGACATACTGTAGACCCACATAAAATACTGTATAATACTATAATATCTCGTATAACTATACTATAATAACTGACCTATGACCTATTATTGGGGGGGGAGGGGGGGGGCGGGGTCTATTCCACTACAGCGGTGGAGTATTTACAGCTTTTATTAAGTAGACACACTGTAGACCCACATAAAATACTGTATAATACTATAATATCTAGTATAACTATACTATAATAACTGACCTATGACCTATTATGGGGGGGGGGGGGGGGGGCGGGGTCTATTCCACTACAGCGGTGGAGTATTTACACCTTTTATTAAGTAGACACACTGTAGACCCACATAAAATACTGTATAATACTATAATATCTAGTATAACTATACTATAATAACTGACCTATGACCTATTATTATTTATTATACTTGTTGAGGCAAAAAAGATGGAACTCTCCAATTTTGCCATTTTTCAAGATTCATTTCAGTTCCTCATCACATCAGCTCACTTGACTTTGCCTAAAAGACTGCAAGTCCCATAATGCACCACCAGCAGGCCAGTGCAGGCGGCTCATTACTCATTAAGTTGGAACACCTGCGAATGGAAGGTCTCTCTCAGCAAACATCTCAGCAGAGAGAGAGAGGCAAACAAGGATTCAACTCATGGTACAACCAAAGAAGCCACTGGTACTGTAACAAGACTTTTATTGTGATGATTATTTGGTATTGGGAGTACTGCTATAGTCATTGATGGTAGGATGTATTGTTTGATGAATTTTGTTTGAGTGTATTAGTTGATTGTTCAATTTATATTGATGTTTGATGTGCTTTCTTAAAACACCAATGCTGCGTACTGTTGGCATTCATTTAAACAGTCTTTCAGTCATTAGTTGGGATTGTTTCAGCAGTTCCACCTGTTGTAGTCCTTGGTACTCATTTCATTCATTTGTTGGATTGAAATGTATTGGCAGTTTTGTATAACTTTTAGCTTTTTGTGTTTTTTGAACGTTTTCGACCTGATCGACCAACCAGTCATTTTTCTCTTTCCTTCTCAATTCTCCTATTTTATTTTTCTCTTCTGTTTTCTTCTTCTGTTTTTTCTTTTCCAACAACAAACAAATGGAGGAAAAAAAATAAAGATTGAGCTGTTGTTGGAAGGAGTTGTCCCCGTGCGTCCTTTGGGGTTCATGTACCGGGCCGTGTCAAGTTGGGGAGAGAGTTGAACAAAAACCTGAGAACTTGACAATACTTTTTATTTGTAATCCTTTGGTCAATCCCTTGAGTCGAATAGCGGCAGAGTAGCAGAACACGTCGACATCATAGGCTTGATTAAGTCAGGTGCAGTTGAATAAAAAAAATTAAAATAAATTGAACCGTTGTAATGGCGTTGAAAATGCTCCTGCAAATGAAGGTGGTCCTAAAATTGCAAGTACTGCTCAGAACTCGACCAGCACTTGACCAGCCACACCCCTCCTAGTGCTTTCATACCTCTCAGTGTGTTCAATTGTCCTAACACCCACCTTCATTTAATACAACCCACTCGACGTTTCCAGAGGTGTGTGTGTGTGTGTGTGTGTGTGTGTGTACCGTGATAGACACTCACACACTTTCACCGGCCGTCGACAAAATGGCACTCGTGGTCGGCTGGAGAGCGACCCCCGTGGCAGCGCTGTGGACACACATCTGCACTAAACCCGTTATCCCAGAGCAGCAAACTACAGGGAAATGGGCGGCGTGCGGATATTGTAGCTGGAAGGTTAAAGGCCGTTCATTTTGAACTGTGAACAATGTCGCTTATTCAATCAGCCATGTGTATATATATTTTATTTATTTGTATTTTTTTTGGTACCCACAAGCAAACTTGACTAAGCAAATGGGTGGACTGGCTGTTTACATTTCTTGCATTTTTAACAACTCCATTGTACAACTTCGCGAGATGCAAGGCGTGTCGTTGACCGACATACCCGTGCGAGGGATGTGTTTTGGCCGTCTCGGTGGTCACATGGTCTGTGTTCTTTTCAACTTCGTGGTCAACATTGACTGGCGTGAAGCATACTCGCAGTATCTACTATTGATCCGGGTCCTTCCGACGAGGCCCCTCCCTTTCTTCCATTCCTCCCAAGGTGCTTCCTGTCCCTTCTCCTCTCTCCTCACCAGAGAGATTAGCTGACTCACCGACCTGATCTTCAATTTCATCCATTTTGTTGAATCAATTTGAATTGATCGATGAAGTGGCTGTTTCGTTTTTACCAAAGTTACCAAAAAGTGAAGCCCAGCATAGGCTTATATTGATGTATCAAACAATGCAATTTGTCTCATCTGTTTTGGGAAGTTCTCCCTCTTTGTCTTCAGCAGACTTTTAGATTCTTACCCTTGCGTTGGCTTATAGACATTTTGATTCCTCTAGTGTCCTGTTGTGCTCTCCGGTTGGATGCGTTGCTTTTCTGCACTCATCCATCGGCCCTCACAGCCTACTAGAGCTGTGTTGTGCTTACAGGTACCTACGTTCTGTCGTGACATCACAAGTGGGTGCGCGATTGATTGGCTCATCAATCATGATCGCTCAGCAAGACGCCACCTTAACCCTAACTGCTCCTGACGTGTCGGTTGTTACCTTGCATGGTCGACACCGCCGTCGGTGTATGACTGGGTGAATGTGAGGCAATAGTGTAAAGCGCTTTAGTTAAAAGCGCAATATAAACGCAATCCATTCTATGTTTATATGGGGGGGGGTGGGCGGGGAGGCAGACCCTTGGTTGTACTTTTCCACGCATGGCAAGACTTTGTTAAGGCTCACCGGTCATATTCACGGATTAAATAGCGCTGCATCTCATTGGCATCATGGTCATTAGCACAGGAGTCTTTTCAGGAGATCCTTTTCAGTTGGCAGAGCATTTACTCACAGAGCATTTACATGATTATCATTCAGCCGTTTTAGGGAAGATATTCATTCACTGCAAATGAGACATGACCATTGAGGCTGGAAGGAATGATTCTTTGTCATATTGTCTTTCCTGCCCTTTCATTACGTGATTGTAGATTATGGTGAGACCCCTTGTAAAACGTTTCTAGAATATTTTGTGTAAAATTAAATGACATTTTCATAATACTCCTTGTTCATCCTTGTTGTTCAGTCATTTGCTATCAGCAGCTATGGGTCTGGATCCATGTGGCCCTGACCCCTGCATGTGGCCCTGACCCCTGCATGTGGCCCTGACCCCTGCATGAGGCCCTGACCCCTGCATGTGTCCCTGACCCCTGCATGACCCTGACCCCTGCATGTGTCCATGACCCCTGCATGTGTCCCTGACCCCTGCATGAGACCATGACCCCTGCATGAGGCCATGACAAGAGAGGTGTGAGATTCTGCATCACCGTCGCTATTCCTGCTATGAAGAATACGTGAGGACTGCAATGAACCGCCTGTCCTGTAGAGGTCAGTGTAGCTTCATTTTCTGCAGCATTATTGCTGTAATTCAAGTGATTTATTTAATTTATTTTTTTGCCACTGATCACGGTTGCACCTTGGTGTTAGGACAATTGAACACACTGAGAGGTATGAAAGCACTAGGAGGGGTGTGGCTGGTCAAGTGCTGGTCGAGTTCTGAGCGGTACTTGCAATTTCAGGGCACCTTAATTTGCAGGAGCATTTTCAACGCCATTACAACTCTGCTACTATTCTACTCAAGGGATTGACCAAAGTATTGTCAAGTTCTCAGGTTTTTTGTTCAACTCTCGGCCCAACTTGACACGGCCCTGGTACATGAACCCCCAAAGGATGCACAAAGGGACAACTCTTTCCAACACAGCTCAATCTTTATTTTTTTTCCTCCATTTGTTTGTTGTTGACTGGTTGGTCGATCAGGTCGAAAACGTTCAAAAAACACAAAAAGCTAAAGTTATACAAACTGCCAATACATTTCAAAGAATTTCAATCCAACAAATGAATGAAATGAGTACCAAGGACTACAACAGGTGGAATTGCTGAAACAATCCCAACTAATGACTGAAAGACTGTTTAAATGAATGCAAACAGTATGCAGCATTGGTGTTTTAAGAAAGCACATCAAACATCAATATAAATTGAACAATCAACTAAGTACACTCAAACAAAAAGTTAAACTCATATGCATGCTGCCTGTATGCTGCTTGGTTATTCTTGTACAATTCATCAAACAATACATCCGACCATCAATGACTACAGCAGCACTCCCAACACCAAACCATCATCACAATAAAAGTCTTGTTACCGTACCAGTGGCTTCTCTGGTTGCACCATGAGTTGAATCTTTGTTTGCCTCTGACCTTCCATCGACAGGTGTTCCAACTTAATGAGTAATGAGCCGCCTGCACTGGCCTGCTGGTGGTGCATTGTGGGACTTGCAGTCTTTTAGGCAAAGTCAAGTGAGCTGATGTGATGCGGAACTGAAATGAATCTTGAAAAACGGCAAAAATTGGAGAGTTCCATCTTTTTTGCCTCAACAAGTATAATAAAGAATAACAGGTCATAGGTCAGTTATTATAGTATAGTTATACGAGATATTATAGTATTATACAGTATTTTATGTGGGTCTACAGTGTGTCTACTTAATAAAAGGTGTAAATACTCCACCGCTGTAGTGGAATAGACCCCGCCCCCCCCCTCCCCCCCCCATAATAGGTCATAGGTCAGTTATTATAGTATAGTTATACAAGATATTATAGTATTATACAGTATTTTATGTGGGTCTACAGTACGTCTACTTAATAAAAGGTGTAAATACTCCACCGCTGTAGTGGAATAGACTACACAACATAATAACCGCACTAGAAGTAACAATAGATTCGGATGCCACATGAAAGGTTACCGATGGGAGGGTTCAACGGCGTGTGAATCGACCGGAGCGGAAGGAAAGATCTCGTCACACTGAAAGGTTCACATGATCGCCGTGAAGCAGAGCGAGGGCGAGTCGAGACCCAGACCAGCAGAAGAAGGGTGCGCTTGTTTCGGTGCCCCGTGCCCACACACCTTGGCCCAGAGCGGTTCCTCTTTCGTGGAACGCGGACGGCAGACATTTTAGAAAACCAGTTCATCTTTTTGTACGCACGCACACACTTGAAGATTCATTTTAAATAAAAAAATTAATGAACAAATGAATGATTGAATAAATAAATAAATCTGCTGTCATCTCATCTTATTGGGTCAAGGTGGTGGTGGTGGTGGAGGGGGGGGGGGCGCACCGGCGCCATGTTCCCAGACCCCGCTGGCCACGGCTCTATTACAGGGCAGCAGCAGCAGTGACCTCCGACCCCCCCCCCCCGGCCCCTCGTGGGAGCTGGAAAACACTTTTGTGCCTCGTCGTCTTCTCCGTGCGGGGGCTGGCAAGGACTTCCAGACAACCCCCCCCTCTCTCTCCCCCTCTCCCCCCTGCTGAGACCTGGGGGGACAGAGGCACCACCACCCCCCCATCTCTCTCTCTCCCCCCTCTCCCCCCTGCTGTGACCTGGGGGACGGAGACTTCTGGTCATCTGCATTCGCAGAGAGAGTAGCTCCCCATTCCTGGGATATTCTCTAACTCCTCGTTTTCCTGGACAAACACGTCGGCCATGTTGCATGTTGACAAGTTAAACCCCCTGACAGACACCACAGACAGGCCAGCAGACACCACAGACAGACGGGCCAGCAGACACCACAGACAGGCCAGCAGACACCACAGACAGACGGGCCAGCAGACACCACAGACAGGCCAGCAGACACCACAGACAGGCCAGCAGACACCACAGACAGGCCAGCAGACTCCACAGACAGGTCAGCAGACTCCACAGGCAGGCCAGCAGACACCACAGACAGACAGGCCAGCAGACACCACAGACAGGTCAGCAGACTCCGCAGACAGGTCAGCAGACACCACAGACAGGTCAGCAGACACCACAGACAGACAGGCCAGCAGACACCACAGACAGACGGGCCAGCGGACACCACAGACAGGCTAGCCAGACACCACAGACAGGTCAGCAGACACCACAGACAGACAGGCCAGCAGACACCACAGACAGACGGGCCAGCGGACACCACAGACAGGCTAGCAGACACCACAGACAGGTCAGCAGACACCACAGACAGACAGGCCAGCAGACACCACAGACAGACGGGCCCGCAGACACCACAGACAGACGGGCCAGCGGACACCACAGACAGGCTAGCAGACACCACAGACAGGTCAGCAGACACCACAGACAGACAGGCCAGCAGATACCACAGACAGACGGGCCCCGCAGACACCACAGACAGACGGGCCAGCAGACACCACAGACAGGCCAGCAGACACCACAGACAGGCCCAGAGTTTCACATACAGGCCTATATTCAGTCATGTATCCCAGTGAGGCTGACAGTAATAGATTGGATGCAAAGCGTAACTATCAATAAAAGTGAGGACAAGGTTAATAGTTTTGTCATGTGAGCAGTAACTTCTCGCGAGACGCAATGCTTTCTAAAGTCAACAACCGTGTCTGGATGTTGTTCTCTTCCTGCTAGATCAGAATCAGAATCAGAATCAGAATTGCTTTATTCGCCAAGTAGTTTTCACATACGATTTGCTGTGGTTGTTGGTGCATACAGACAATATAATAGATAAGAGTTAAAAAGCATTAAAAAGCAAGTAGTGCAAAAACGACAAGAGGCATAAATATAATATAAATATAAAATAAAGTAGATCACACCGGTGGTTAGTGACGGAGGGCGGTGGCGTCGCTCTGCGGTCGACCACCACGCCCATCCTCCCCTCCACCGCAACGCGAAGACCTGATGGAGTCCAGCCCCCTGCAAACCACAGCTACACCCCCCCACCCCAACCACACACACACTCAAATCACACCCCCACCACCACCACCACCCAAACCTCCACCACCATCACCCAACTCTTCACCGTTGACGCAATGAAACATGTTTGCCTTTAAAACTTTAAAACCAGTTTCTGCTGCGCATGTGATGGAGGCGGCTGTGTTTGCAGTGGTGATGTGGTGGTGGTGGTGGTGTTGGAGGTTTGGGTGGTGGTGGTGTAGTGGTGGTGGTGGGTGTGGTGGTGGTGTGGAGGTGGGTGGTGCTGGGGAGACCAGACAGGAGAGAGGCTTCCATTGTCCACACCTCTGTTTCTTCCCGGCAGCGCAGGCTAGCGCTGGTCTGGACTCCAGTACACAAAGCTCTGGACAAGACAGAGCTTAGCGGCGGGAGAGGCCTCTGAACACGCCTACCGCTGCAACACGCTAACCCTGGAGAAACACGCTACGGCTGCTACACGCTAACCCTGAGAACACGCCTACGGCTGCTACACGCTAACCCTGAGAACACGCTACGGCTGCTACACGCTAACCCTGAGAACACGCCTACCGCTGCTACACGCTAACCCTGAACGCTGAACCCTAGCCCCAGCTATTCAGAGGAGGGGCCGAGAGGTCGAGGGTCGGGGGGTCAGGGACTACAGGAACACAGGTATGGGCCCCAACTACCAAACGACTGGTGCGACAGTCAGGCGTCTACAAGTTAGGTTTGATCCTGGGTTCAATCTTAATGACTGATCTTAGTCTTAATCTTAATAATCGGGAATTCACCATGAAGTCACTTCAGATAGTAACCTGCAGCAGTGAATGACGAAGAGGGAAGTCTGGGCTCTGGCTCTGGCTCTGCCTCTGGCCTCTGGGCTCTGGGCTCTGGGTTCTGGGTTCTGGGTCCGGTCTGCTAAGGGACTGAGAGCAGAAGGGGACGTGAAGGGGGGTCGTCAGGTGACCGCAGACAAAGTCTATAAGAGGCTTGCTGGCCTGGAGGCAGCTTAGCCTGGACATCTGGCCACCGGCACCAAAGAGGACCAGGTCCACAGAGACGCACCAGGAACATGCTCTAGTACCAGTAACATGTTCTAGTATACCAGGAACATGCTCTAGTACCAGGAACCTGTTCTAGTATACCAGGAACATGCTCTAGTACCAGGAACATGTTCTAGTATACCAGGAACATGCTCTAGTACCAGGAACCTGCTCTAGTATACCAGGAACCTGCTCTAGTACCAGGAACATGTTCTAGTATACCAGGAACCTGCTCTAGTACCAGGAACCTTCTCTAATACCCTGTTGGAACCACTGATAGGGCCTTTCCACCAAAGTGAACCGAGAGCTGGTTCTGGGCTGGTGCTAGTGCCAGTTCGGAGCTGGTTCAACTTAAGAACCGGTTTGCTTTTCCACCGGCTAGAGAGCCTCGAGAGCCAACCCGCCCCCACGTCATTACGTCACTGTACGTCTGCATAAGTCTCCGCCTTCCCAGCAACGCGAGCACAACAAAGAACAATGGCGGACTACATCGCGATACGAGTGATCTTGTTTTTGTAATTGTATATTTTGTTACTACCTGTTCTGTCATAACTCAAATAAAAAATTATCTTATTTGTTTCTCTGTTCTTTAAGTATACTGAAGCAGACATGTTAACAAAATGTTTATTTAGAAAAACAATGCTGCTCCGTTAATTCGCGTTTCTGATGGGGGGGTGCTCCGTTAATTTGCGGTTCTGAGGGGGGTGCTCCGTTAATTTGCGGTTCTGATGGGGGGGGGTGCTCCGTTAATTCGCGGTTCTGATGGGGGGGGGGGGGTGCTCCGTTAATCGGTTGCATCTCTTTATTTCAATATTCCTTGGCTAAGAATATTACAAGGTTAACGTTGCGTTGCCAAAGTGGTATCGGTGCGGTTGTATCGGAGTAGTCACTTCCATTGTCGGGGTTGTTGTGAAATGGAGCTCAAAAGTTTTTGGCGGACTTGCTAATCCCGCCCCCAGCCACTGACGTAGTCGGTTCTTAGTTGGTTCAAGTCTGGCCCAGCAAAGAGTTGGGGCCAAGAACGAACCAGTTTTTCTGGCCGAGAGCCGGTTCTTTGTCTGTGGAAACACGAAGAACTGGTTAGTTTTAGGCTCTGGCTCCGAACCGGCCCTGAAAATGCCTTGGTGGAAAAGCCCCCAGTGTCACCGCTGTAGATCTGCACCATGAATGGATAAAAGCTCTCACCAGTCTCTATAGGGGGCTTTTTGTATCGGAGCATCCCTAGTATCCAGTATGTAGTATCTATCTAGTTAGTATCTATAACTCAGACACCACGGACAATTCACCACATGAAGCTCCCTGGCTGCTTAGTTTCCATGGTAACAAGTGTCTCCTGTTACCCTGTTTAAGTTGTCCATCTGTGGCCTGAGCACTTCATTGTGGTGTCATGTTGCCCTGCGCAGAGACTCCACGTCAGTGTTGTGACTGTACAGCGTGGGTGTAAACCTATAGTAGCAACCCACGCAACCTACACATCCTATCTAGACAGATAAGACGTGTGTCTCTTAGGCGATAAGATGGAACTCGTTCCATGGAGGAAGTTCACTTTGTGACACGCCGCCGTCGACCGCGCACCAAACACGAAGGACTATAAACGGTGAACGCGACACTTCTGAACACTAGAATAATCAGCAGGGTCTCTACGACGGAGCGCCTGACACTGCTGTCTGTCTCCACTGAGAGGAGGCTCTAGCTGGGGCCAGACAGGCAGGACTCTCCAGCCTGACCAAACAAGGGTTACAGAGGAGGCACGCATGCTAAATCCATTGTAACAGATCCTCATCACACCACCATCGTGTCCAGATAACCCAGCAAGTATTCAGGAGAAGAGGCTATGCTGAGTCCCAGCTACAGGGAAGTGCCTCAAACAGGCATGTGAAACACTTTGAAAAGTACAAAACACACAATGAAGTATTCTTGTCCTTATAAATAGTGTCTTTAAACTATTGAATGGACAAAACTTGAATTGATAATATAAAAAAGAGAGAGGGGGAGAGAGACACACACACACACAGACACAGAGAGAGAGAGAGAGAGAGAGAGAGAGAGAGATTATTCAGAGTTGGATGAATAACACTTCAGAGATACTCTGAGGACGACGGCCGGCTTTGTGTGCAGACGGAGTCACGGCCAGGCTGACAATAAACGGTTCCTCTGTCGCGGGCCGGAGCTGTTTAACCTTTGAACCCCGGTCCTCTGTGTCCCACTACTGGACTCTTTGGTGTGGGATGATGAGACTCCATGAGGCCCGAACAACACAGAGCCGCTTGGAAATACCCTGAACCCTGAACTCCCTCAAACTCTCTTGTTCAAAGAGAATTTTTTTTTATATAAAAATGTAAAGGAGGAAGAGAGGGGGGGGGGGGGGGGGTCTAAAGGGTAATTTCTCATGATGTAACCGGGTGTTCATTTGGATAAATACCTCCACCACCACCTCCACTACTACCTCCACCATCACTACTACCTCCACCCACCTCCACCTCCACTACTCCACCACCACTACTACCTCCACCACCACCTCCACTACTACCTCCACTACTACCTCCACCTCTACCACCACCTCCACTACTACCTCCACCACCACTACTACCACCACCTCCACCACCACCTCCACTACTACCTCCACCTCCACCACCACCTCCACTACTACCTCACCACCTCCACTACTACCTCCACTACTACCTCCACCTACTACCACCTCCACCCACATCCACCATCTACCACCACCTCCACCTCCACCACCATCCTCCACCACCACCTCACCACCCACCACCCTCCCTCCTCCACTCTTTCCGGTGATGCGCGTAGTAGATGGAACTAACCCAACTTACTCTAGCCGTTCCACCCGCACATGCCCTCAGCTAACTGCGCAAACACCACGTGTCTTCTTACTCCCCTCTTACACCATTTCCTGACCACTAGCCTCTCATCCTCGACCATATATTCCTCTCTGCCACTCTTCCTAGGCACACCGGCCACACGCTCACCATACACCGTTGACACTGCCGAACCCCACACAGGCCTTGGACTCCGAAAACTTCAGTTTAAATACCCTGTTCCCACGCCAACTCTCCTCCACTCAATACCAGACTCCCGCTTATCAACGTTACCTCCAAAACCCACGCTTCCTAGCTGTGCGTTTCTCACTCTCAAGTACCACCACCGCCTCTCTTGAGCCCTTGACCGAAGTCCAACCAATGCCTAACTGCGTCTACTAACTACCATAATAATATACCATACACAATAGACTCCATATTTCTTTGACCAATTCATCTGTGGTTTTACTCCCCAGGCTTTACTTGTATCTCTTTCTAGCCGCTATCACCACACTCTCCTCCTAGTGGCACCACCACCGGCAACCACCACCACCTGTTATAACTGTTCGTAGCAAATTGATCTGTTGGACCCTTCATCCATGTAGGTTTTTAGAGGTCTCTGTGCTCAAGATAGATTGAACGCGTTTTGTCTATAGCACCACGGGATTACATAAAGCATGCCACCTTATAATACACCTAATACGGGTTGGTCATTTAAATAAATGTCCCTATATTAGGGACCAGGTTGCGACAAACGTTATCTCCTCTCTCTTTTGTCAGGATAGATTCTGTCATCACACCGTAACCGGCCGTGATGTATCCTGATAGGGCGAGCGAGTCTGTCCGAAGTGAGCTAGACCTCTCCGACCAGGTATCCTAGCACTGATTAGTCCCATCATTTGCACTTTGTCTAAGTATGCTAGTCGCGCGTTAGTACTTGAAACCGCTACTAAAACTGGATTTGTAAACCCCTGATAGCTATCTCCCCTACTGACGACTACTCCCAGCGATTCCTATGTGCTGTTGATAGTTTTTGATTATACTCGACTTACTCCCACTTGAGTCGTATACAAGATACACTTGATACAAACTACGGAAGGACAAGTTAACTCTTTCCGTCGATTAAAACGCCGTTCTCTCTCGCGGTAAAACACAATCTCGTTACGTGAAACGTTTACTATACGAGCTACTTTCTCTACAACTGCTGGGTCTAGACCACGGTTCTATCTTACATTGCTCTTTCAACCATGGCTGTCGAATCCAAGGGGTTGCTATCACCGCCGTTTGTTGTCTAGCCTACCACAGTTAACAACTTGATACTCACATCCCGTTGAAACAGTGACCTTATTCATCGTCGTATCTGACCGATATGCCGTGTGTACTAACTAATAACATACTCTTCCAGTTACTTTCGACTCGGGTTTGCACAGACAGAGCGAAATGTTCTGGACAACACATAGCATCTGCGGACATACTGAGTGATTAGAACTCACAGTTCCAGTCATAAACATTTACTAAGGACCTCACTAGCTGACAACATTTAAAAAGACGGTTTTGTATACACCTCCCGCTGTACGTCTTGTAACTTTAACGTGGAAACTTTGGGTCGTGCAGAACTGTATCTCATTCGGGTTACAACAGTCGCTACAGACACCTCTCATGAACAAACTAACTCGACCCTTCTCATGAGCCTATACGTGGTACAATAGACTCATATGCTTAAACTAATAAACACGTCAAAACGAAAGTATTTACTCTTTTCTGATTGATCTATCGACTTTTTCGTTGTGCTAAGCACTGACAATATACACGTTTATCGAGCACGCGCGCAGTACTCATGCTAATAGACTCTGACTCGACTGGCGCCATGGGGAGCCGATTAGCGGCCGTACTGCCCGTCAGTCATCACCAGATTGACTACCACCTAAATACTTAAACGTCTAGTAACATTGATAAATGTCTCTATTTTAAACTTGGGCGTTAATTGACCAGGGTTTTTAGAAGTGACCAAACCGTTTGCTCTATATTACTATAGCTTGAATAAATACTTTATACTCCTTTCTCAGAAGACCTTCAACACTACAAGTATTACAAACAGTCATCAAGACACTTATACGTTACATGCTGTGTGTTCTTAACTGTCTCATATTAATCGAAAATGAGTACTAATCATCTGTTCTCGTGCACTCTCTGAGTACACCCACACCAGTTCTTACGGACAGTACTAACTAAAATAATCCTAGCTGTCTAACAATAGTTTACTCACCATGATATAACCTTAGTATTCAAGACTTCGTGCTGAATTATAGATAACTTATTATCACTCGTTAGCATGCTGTAACTCTTAGTGTACCAAACAAACATCAAGGACTCTCATGCTAAATTATTATAATGATAGACTACCTTTAACACTTTCATAGATTCACTTTTATCTATACTAGTAATAACCAGTATATATACGGACAGTTTTCACTCAATCGTTGGAGTGTAATTTAGCTCCGTACTTTCCACCGAAAGTTAATCGCTCGGTCAAAAAACCATATTCCATTTCTATGTCAGTGCTACTCGGTTTAACGATGTTTAAATGTCTTACTACAAAGTCACAGACGGTTACTCGTTGTGTTATACACGTGGATTTCCGTACACGTTAAAAAGTTAAAGTTGTAGAGCTCTTTGTGCCGATCCCTACGAGGAGACCTGCTGACTGTTTAGCGTTAAAACGCAATTTTGATAATAGGCCAAGCGGTGAACTGACGTACTGTTCAGAAGGTAACGTTTAACCCCAGCTATGTGTGATTATAGTCGTATCCGGTTAATTCGTTACATTGCTTCCAATGGACTATAACTGTTAATGTATCTCTTAATAGTGATGAGTGACCCCATTCGGCCCGAGCAGGCTTCTGACAGGCCGATACCCAGCTTGCTTGAAATTATAGATCGGTGGTTCATGGCACGCTAACCTAGATCACTGTCACACAGCAGTCTTGCGCTCCAAAGCCGGTAACCGCCCGGGCGACCAGAACTCTGGCTGACCACACCTCATGTGGCTGCCCTGCTGCATCTAATCTTGATCCTCCTCTCTGAGGCGTCTCTCTGTTGTGAGCAACAAGTGTCGCAATCCCGGGTTAGCGCCGCTCCGTGAGCCGCTGGACCACAACTACAGGAGAGGACGGGCACAGGACCCGGGACCCTCCTCCTCCTGGGTCCGGGTCCCTCCCCCTCCCGGGTCCCGGGGAGGGGGATGGACCCGCACGGACCGCCTGGGAACGGGACCCCCCTAATGGGCGTTATGGGGGGGGGGGCGGGACTTTCTGTAACACGGGTTTAGCCGGCGAGAGCCAAGAGACCGAGAGAGAGGGCGGGACTTCCGGTAGGGGGTTAACAATTTCCGGTAACGTGTTTCAGGTTATAGATTTGCGCATTTCTTCGTCAAAACTCCAAATTTAGTCTCGTTTGTGGTTGTCTGTGGTTGTCTGTGGTTGTCTGTGGTTGCTATTCGCGTCGTGTTCTCATCCTCCTCGGTCCTCCTCGGTCCTCCGCGGTCACCCCGGGCGGCCTGTTCACCGGGGGACCTGTAAAGCATATCGAGGTTGGGAAGATATTTGGTCAGATATTTTCAGATGATGATGGTGGTGCTGGGGGGAGTATGGCCGCCGCGTGTGTGCAAGTGTTACTAATGTTATTCTGCGGTGCATAATGGTGGTGCTGTCTGTGGTGGTGAGAATCTGTCCAACGTGTCCGTGCCGGGGGGTGTCCGGTGGTCTCTTCAACCCCCCCCCCCCCCCCCCCCGTCAGACCCGCACAACACCATCCCCCTCCTCCCACAGCAAGATTACATTGGGCGACTCTTCTCTATACGATTCGTCGTGGAGCTGTTTCGCAGCATTAACCATCAACACGTGTGTTGTGACATAAAACTCCGACTATGTTCGCAACCTCGTTTACCGTCATTGGACGTATACAAAATAAGTATTTCTGTACTACATAACCAGCTGTAACACCCTCTAAGACACATTAGTCCTCCTAGCAACTGACAAAAATAAAGATCAGCTAGGCTTAATGAGCTCGTACACTATCGAGATGTGTGCTGCCTATGAATTATGAAATGTGAATCCATCAGGTCCATCTTATATTTGCAGATTGCCAATGTGGACACATTAACCTCAGACTCTGAGGGGGTGGGGGGGGCGGTATGTCATCCATTTTAATGGTCCACATATCAATACTAGTATAAATGGGGTTACTGGTAGAGTATAAAGGTAACCTTTAAGTTTAATTACAGCTCATTATTCATGTAAGTAGACCACAACTGTAGACCCTAACTACAGCGGTGGAGTATACACCTTTTATTAAGACACTGTAGATACTGTATAATACTATAATATCTTGTATAACTATACTATAATAACTGACCTATGACCTATTATTGGGGGGGGGGCGGGGTCTATTCCACTACAGCGGTGGAGTATTTACACCTTTTATTAAGTAGACGTACTGTAGACCCACATAAAATACTGTATAATACTATAATATCTTGTATAACTATACTATAATAACTGACCTATGACCTATTATTGGGGGGGGGGGCGAG
>PIJE02003847.1:22539-30039 GCA_002895965.2 Coryphaenoides rupestris | reverse complement strand
ACACACCGAGGGGCCTCATTTACTGTATATAGCCGCATACCGACACACTGCTTGCTCCAGAAATATACTTACTTTCATAGTTTGCGGATGAGGAACGGGAATGAAACGACCTGTCAGACGTCAACCCCCCTCCGTCAACCGCAACTGTCGAGACGGTGGTCCAGGAAATGAATGTGTTGATTGATGGGAATCCCTACTGATGGTTCACAAGAAGGCCGTCCGCGTGGTCAATTCGGTACGGGGTCGGGTTGAAGGCTGTTAACATCACAGTAGTGCTTGCGTTTGTGTTAAGACCCTGGCACGGGAAATGCTATTTAACGGACTGATATAACGTCCAAGACAAAAGAGTGTACCGTAGGCACCGGCGGCGTGCTGGTGTACTGCCAGATCTGATAAAAATACGTTTAATTTCAATAGAAACTGCTTCACAAGGACAATCACGAGGAAGGGATATAGGGTTTCATCCAGGCCACCGAGCCACTGAGATTTACATGAGCGTCCGATATAATTTGAACGTCAAATGAGTGAATTAGCACCTTTTTATTGTCGCTCGGTGCCCCGCGCCGCTGTTCAGAGCGCAGTGGAGCGCACACACACCGGCGCCGTCGTGGGAATCTCTGGACATCGCTGTAATGAGTTGGTCTGTTCACCCGCAGTCATTGTAAACGGTGTACGGTGTGCCAGTAGCGCGGCCGCCGGACGACACGGTGGTTTAGCGGTGGTTTCCACCTTCTGTGAACGGTGCTTTGGCCCGCCAGGAGCTGGTGTGTGTAGAACAGCGAGGAGAACAGCTGGAGAACAGCCTGGAGGACAGTGAGAGAACAGCTGGTGAACAGCTAGAGATCAGCTCGAGAATAGCTAGGACGACAGCTAGGACAACAGCTAGGACAACCGCTAGGACAACAGCTAGGAGAACAGCTAGGACAACAGCTAGGAGAACAGCTAGGACAACCGCTAGGACAACAGCTAGGAGAACAGCTAGGACAACAGCTAGGAGGGGGGGGGGGTGCTTGGTAACAGAAAGAACGCATTCATAGCCATTGAATAATATTATTTATTTTTTTTAAACGAACTCAGCCTCACCATCAAGCAGGCGGTGGAGAATAAGAGCCACGTCAACTCAATAAAGAACACAGAAACACTTCAGAACAAAACGTTCCGCCGATATAATTTTCCGCTGAACCGCACGACTTTCTGCGCTCCGAGTTTCTTCGCTGCACGTACCTTCACAAGCCCCCCCCCCCCCCCCAGCGTGACGCGCCGCTAAAACAAAAGGCGCGACCTCGGTGGGCGTTTGCAGACGTTCGGCAAAGCAAAGGCGGCATACGCTTCAGAGTTTACCCTCACCCCGACCCCCAACCCCGCACCCCCCCGCCGCCATTTCCCATCATGCTCCGGGGGTCGTGATTGCTTCCTGATTACAAACTTTTAATATCCCTCCCCGCGGGAGAGCGCCGCCGCCGCCGCCGGGGACGCGAGCTAACTGCCGGAGCGCCGGACAACGTCTCGCGGCAAATTCCTCCATCAACTGCTTATGAGTCGCCGCGTGGAGCCGTCTACGAGCCCGATGGACGCATTTCCAGCACGCTGACACGCTGACACGCACGCACACGCACACACACACACACACACACACACACACACACCACACACACACACACACACACACACACACACACACACACACACACACACACACACACACACACACACACACACACACACACACACACACACAATGGAGAGACACCACCCACTGAGTGGAAAGAGGGGAATTGTCAGGGGAATTATCAGTGATACAGAGAGAGAGACACACACATACAGGCAAAGAGAGACAGGGAGGCAAGTGGAGGGAGACAAGGGAGAGACAGACAAGACGGGAAGCAAAGGAGGCAAGTGTCTGAAAGAGACATAGAGAGAGAGAGAGAGTCTGAAAAGAGACATAGAGAGAGAGTCTGAAAGAGACATAGAGAGAGAGAGAGAGTCTGAAAGAGACATAGAGAGAGAGAGAGAGAGTCTGAAAGAGACATAGAGAGAGAGAGACATAGAGTCTGAAAGAGACAGAGAGAGAGAGAGAGAGAGTCTGAAAGAGACATAGAGAGAGAGAGAGAGAGAGAGAGAGAGTCTGAAAGAGACATAGAGAGAGAGAGAGAGTCTGAAAGAGACATAGAGAGAGAGAGAGAGTCTGAAAGAGACATAGAGAGAGAGAGAGAGAGAGTCTGAAAGAGACATAGAGAGAGAGAGAGAGAGACAGAGAGTCTGAAAGAGACAGAGAGAGAGACAGAGTCTGAAAGAGACAGAGAGAGAGACAGAGAGTCTGAAAGAGACATAGAGAGTCTGAAAGAGACATAGAGAGAGAGAGAAGAGAGAGAGAGTCTGAAAGAGACATAGAGAGAGAGAGAGTCTGAAAGAGACATAGAGAGAGAGAGAGAGAGTCTGAAAGAGACATAGAGAGAGAGAGAGTCTGAAAGAGACATAGAGAGAGAGAGAGAGAGAGTCTGAAAGAGACATAGAGAGAGAGAGAGAGAGTCTGAAAGAGACAGAGAGAGAGAGATCAGGAAGAGGGAATATATAGAAAGCAACTGACAGTTCATTCAGATAAGATATGTCATGATGGAGGAGGTAGGCGTTGGGCACCTTGTAGGTTGGTTATTGATTACTAACACTAAAAATATTGTGTTTAAACCTGTTCACAAATGTTATAAGAGTATAGGGAGTGTGCATTAGGATTCTGTTGACATTCTGTCATTTTGTCTACATAACGCAAAATAAACAAGGTGACTGAATGAATGAATGAATGAATGAATGAATGAATGTACATGAAGAGGAAACAGAATTGTGCCCAGCTATGTTACAATGGGCATCAGCACTCATTAGATAAATTATCAAGATTAAAAGACAGATTTAAAAGATGTTTAGAACACTAAACACTGACTCTCTCGTCGTCAAATTAGTCACTTCTGTGTGAAATATGTCTCCTTGGATCCCACCCCCCCACCGAGGCTTTATCCCAGAGAGCTCTGCTTCTGAAGACTTTATTTCTCTCTCTCTTTCAAACCTTTTCTTTCATTCCTCTTTCCTCATTCCTTCATCTCCGCACTCCGAGCGGCCTTTTGGTCCGAAGGGGCGCCGTATAATAAATACAATTTCCGCGCCGCTTCCACGACCGGCCGACCGCTTTGCCCGCAAATTAATAACACGGCGCACAAATGAAACGGCGCCTGTAGCCGGTCCATCTCAGTCAGTTTGCGTGCGAGGCGGGAAAGGCGCCGGCTACGTTTGGATCGCGTTAATGCGCCGGCGTTGCCCGCTGACGTTGATCCTCGGCGCTAGCTTAGCTCCGCGGAAGCGCGTTGTTTTTCCGCTGATCGCGCCGTCGAGTGAGGGCGGTGAGAGAGACGAACTCCTCTCTCGCCCATTAAGGGGCTCAGCGTTCGTCATCCGGACTGATTACCCGTTGCTGGATGGATGGATGGATGGATGGTGTAGAACAGTGTGTGTCGTATTTCAACTGGATTGTTCTGTTCCTGCATCTGTACATCGGGGGGAGGGGGGGCGGGGGGGGGAGGTCCCTGCTGGGTTTTTCAATCCGACTCCTCGTGGGATCCCCTGTGGCCCCCGGCGTCGTTGTCAAGCAACCGATTTTTCCTTTCATTCGATTTGCGAGGCCATCGGGTATGCATGTCAGGGGACCAACGGCGGACAGCGGCTGACTGCTGTACGCCACGGCGCTCGTCCATCCTCGCTCACCCCCCCCGACTCTGGAATTCGGTTTCGGTTCGCCGGTTAACTTTCGGAGGTTAGCGCTAGAAGTGTGTCCCCGTCTAACCACAACGGGTAGAGCATGGCAGTAACCCTTCCGGGGGGGTCAGGGGGGTCAGGGGGTTAGGGGTTGGACTGCCACAAGGGCCGTGCCAAGAATGCAAGCATGAGCAGCGAGAGCATATAAGAATAATATATAATGGGCAGGCAGGGGATAAATACTGTACATTAACCGTATACAGTAAGCGCCGCATTCTGTAATAGAGTCGGTATTCCCCGGAGCAATTTCCCTGTGATTTCCTGCCGCATAACGTATTCACCTCGATGCAGATTTGCTCCTTCGGTGTCGGTGCAGACGTTGAAACGCTAACACCGGCCGAGTTCACCAACGCCTTCAAACACACCAGTGCCAGTCTACACGCCGCCCATAGCGCTTTCATTCTGGATTTTATTCTGGATTATGATGATTCGTTTTTTTCCCACTGAAATACTGAATGCTTTCTTGTAGAACTTCTAAGAGGTATTTCTTTCTGTGTTACCTGGTTGCTCGGGCGATCAATGTACCCGATATAAATGTTCGGCATTGCCTTCAACATCGTTTTAATAACGTCGGTGTGGTTAATACTCGTCGTAAGTCGCACTGGATAAAATGTAAATGTAAATGTAAATGTAAATGTAAATACTCGGGTGGAAAGTAAATCACGATCGAGAGAAAACAAAAAGATAAATTAAAACAGAAAAAAATCACGGAGTTTTCACCGAGGCAAAGAAATAATAACCACGGTCTTTTTTTTTCCATCCAATTAGACTGCAACCTGAGCCATTGTTTTGCTTTTTATGGATTAAAGTCAGTAGCAGGCGACCAGAGGCGGATCAGTCGGGAGGAAGCGACGTGTTTCATGTCCTCGCCGCTCCCAGCAAAAAGCCAGCGGCGGGGGAACTGGAGGAGAAGCGGGTCCACAAGAAACGTAATTGCGACGCAAAACGCCGCCGCTGCGACGGCCTCGTTCTCTTCTTCTTCCCTTTTATTTTGAAAGTACGTTTGAATCATCAGAAGCGACGACGGCGGGCCGAGGTGGAGCGAGACACACATCCAAGAAACTAAATGTCAATTCAGGAAGAAATGATGAAATGCAGACGCTGTTGTTTGTTCTACATGCAAGAAAAAAAAAGATTAATGTGTGTGTGTCTGTGTGTGTGTGTGTGTGTGTGTAAACAATGCATTACATTTACATTTATATTTACATTAAGGGCACTTGGCAGGTGCTTTCGTCCAAAGCAACTTACAATAAGTACATTTGTGCAAGAGTGTGAAGAGTTCAGAATCGACAACTGCGCTTCTAAACAGTAATGATTCAGTTCACCCTCCACACAAATAATCACCGCGGACTTCCTGTTCCTGTTCCTCCATGTGTACAATACTCTCAACATCATGTGCAATACTACTTCTCAATATTACCTTTCAATATTACCTTTCAATATTACCTTTCAACATCATGTGCAATATTTATTACAAAATATATATTACCTATATTGTTACACTGTGTACATCTTATATCTTATATCTTATCTAATTTATTGTAAGTGTTCAGGGCTTGGTGTGTAAAACTCATAAAGTTAGGATTTCAGAATGCGGTGGATTGTTTACGGCAGAGCGACCACAGAGCCGCCATCTTGTCTTACAGTTCCGTGTTATTTGGTTTCCACGAGTGGAGAGAGAGAGAGAGAGAGAGAGAGAGAGAGAGAGAGAGAGAGAGGGGAGGTGGAGAGAGGAGACAGACAAAATGGCGGCTTACTTTAGCCAGCAGAGACGCCGTCAGACGCTGAGAGGTCGACCTGAACGCCGCCGTCTCCCGCCTCTTGTAGGGCTCCTCGGACGGCCTCGCCACCTGCCTCGCCGCACACACGCACACACACGCGCGCACACACACACACACACACACACACACACACACACACACACACACACACACACACACACACACACAACACACACACACACAACACACACGCACACAACAACACACACAACACACACCACAATGCACACACACACAACACAACACACACACACACACACACACACACACACACACACACACACACACATCACACACACACATACACACACACACACACACCTACACACACACACCACACACACACACACACACCACAACACACACCACAACACACAACACAACACACACACACACAACACTAACAACACACACAACACACACACATACACACACACACACACACACCACAACACACAACATACACACCACACACACACACACAACACCACAAACACACAAATGCAGAGACACAACACACACACACACAAAGCTTCCTTTAACATTCAGGCCGCGCACTACGCGCAAGACGCAAACAAATGACACACAAGCGAGCGTATCTTCAGTGCATCAGAGATTCGTCGACCCCGACGCCATAAACATCTTAATAATCCAGATAAAATATGTCAGATACATCAGGGCCCTTATCTGGGGGTAAGAGAATTGGCCGAGCAAGTAAACATTGGCAGAGAGAGAGAGTGTGCGAGTGTGGAAGAGAGGAAGAGAGAGAGAGAGAGAGAGAGAGAGAGAGAGAGAGAGAGAGAGAGAGAGAGACAGAGAGAGAGAGAGAGAGAGAGAGACAGAGAGAGACAGAGAGAGAGAGAGAGAGAGAGAGAGAGAGAGAGAGAGAAGAGAGAGAGAGAGAGAGAGAGAGACAGAGACAGAGACAGAGGGAGAGAGGAAAGAGACAGGAGAGAGAGGGAGGAGACTGGAAATTGGCAGGAGATAGACCGAGAAACAGACAGACAGACAGACAGACAGACAGACAGACAGACAGAGAGACAGACAGAGAGACAGACAGACAGACGGACTGGACCCCGTACCGCGTAGTGGGCGGGGCCGGGCGTGTCCAGTCCGTGGTTGTTGTGGAGGGCCGTGTTGCGCTGAGCAGAGGAGCCGTGGGACCAGACGCACACACACACACACACACACACCATGCAGATTGTGGGTTCTAAGGGCCGTCTGGTGTAGGTTTAATGGCATACGGAGAGATTAGAAAGCCACAAAACCCAATATTGTCCGATTTTCATAACAACTTCAGTCATTTCAGGATAAAAGATCCCATTTATTCCTGCGCTGAACCGGAACAATTGTATCCCGCGAAACCTCCACAATCTGCCTAATGTTGCGCATTCATCCGAATTCGAAAAGGCCCCAGTTTTTACGAGGGACTGCATGATGTTACTCTGAATATTTATCATTTCTTTATCTCTTATCTCCTCTCCTAACTTCCTTCCCCCGAGCGTCCAGGTAGGGTACCACACGGAAGCACGGAAGAAGATTTCCCGCGTTTTTCCATATCGGCGTCCGTGCATTGTGTGTGTGGAGCCGCGACGTCGCTCCTCGCTTTATTGGCCGTTTTATGGCCCAAAATTTTACCCATAAAAATGCTTGTACGTGACGCCTTTAACAGTAACACTTAAAAATGTCTCCGGCGCAATAAATTAGCCTTCAACGAGGACAGCGGAGAGGCCAGTGTACCTTGACAGGTGGCGCCGTCCGGCAGTATAAATTCAGACTCTTAATGAGGCGATTTTTTAGGACGCCTCTGTTCTCTGTTCTCTCTTACAAGCCACCAGCCTATGTCTCTCTCTCTCTCTCTCTCTCTCTCTCTCTCTCTCCTGCTTCAACAGAGGTTTACGTCGACGGTCAAGGAGGT
>PIJE02003847.1:5039-12539 GCA_002895965.2 Coryphaenoides rupestris | reverse complement strand
GTGTGTGCACGCGTGTGTGTGTGTGTGTGTGCGTGCGTGCGTCCATATCTTGCCTTGCTACATGACATGTATCTACTTCACTGTCTTGTTCAATTCTCAAAACCATGACGTATGGCGACGCAAAGGAGACAATAAACAATCTATATTGATGCAATTATGATGAATAAAGATGCACAACCAACCCTTTCCTCTCAATAGATTCCGTTCCAACAGAGCGACGGGCCACTCCCTGTATTGATCAGGCCGGTGCATTTTATAACATCCTCCATCCTACGAGGACACATTAAACATTAATAACCTCTGCGGCCACACATTTCAAACTGCAGCTTTTGGGAAACACAGCGCTGTAACCAAATGACCAATATGCCAAATTATATATATACCGCCCATGGATGACTTCTGTTTTTAATATACATACGGTTCAGATAGACTCTGAACACTTTCTCTCTCTCTATCAAGATAACCTCTTGGGTCTGTGCTTTGAGTCGTGGGTCTAACATCTGAAAAGGCCTGATCCTGTTGATCCACATCCGGCTGTTCTCCGGCTGCTCTCCCGCTGTTCACCATGTTATGACCTCCTGATATTCTCCAGATGTTCTCCAAGCTGTTCTCTAGCTGTTCTCCTAGCTGTTGTCCTAGCTGTTGTCCTAGCTGTTCTCCTAGCTGTTCTCCTAGCTGTTGTCCTAGCTGTTCTCCTAGCTGTTCTCCTAGCTGTTGTCCTAGCTGTTGTCCTAGCTGTTCTCCTAGCTGTTGTCCTAGCTGTTGTCCTAGCTGTTCTCTAGTTGATCTCCAGCTGTTCTCCTAGCTGTTCTCCTAGCTGTTCTCCTAGCTGTTCTCCTAGCTGTTGTCCTAGCGGTTGTCCTAGCTGTTCTCCCTAGCTGTTCTCCTAGCTGTTCTCCTAGCTGTTGTCCTAGCTGTTCGTCCTAGCTGTTGTCCTAGCTGTTGTCCTAGCTGTTCTCCTAGCTGTTGTCCTAGCTGTTGTCCTAGCTGTTCTCCTAGCTGTTGTCCTAGCGGTTGTCCTAGCTGTTGTCCTAGCGGTTGTCCTAGCTGTTGTCCTAGCTGTTGTCCTAGCTGTTCTCCTAGCTGTTTCTCCTAGCTGTTGTCCTTGCGGTTGTCTCTAGCTGTTCTCTAGCTGTTTGTCCCTAGCGGTTGTCCTAGCTGTTGTTCCTAGCGGTTGTCCTGTCCTAGCGGTTCCCCCCCCAACAAGCTTTACTTTAAAAACCATCAAATGAAAGTATTGATAACTTTTTTTGGTCATTTATTGAACATAATTTGTCTTGGGGTTGGCGATGGGGCAGTTCCGCCAGCCACGCGCAGCCTAAGTGGCTTTGCGGGGCTCTCCTACGACCAGGACACACCAGTGGATGTTAAAAGGTCCCCCATTCTACCCCCAGGCGGGAGTGTGATGAACCAGTATAAGCTTGTCATTGTGATGACGTTACATCACGAGTGGGAGTGTCCACCCAGATGTACGACGGATAGAGAAGCCTCGCGGTCGGTACAGACATACTGGGTAGTCTGGTAGAATGATCCAGTCGTCATTTCATTACAAATATATCGATTTTATTGTTTTAATTGCTTCACAGTTTCTGTCTTGTTTTCTGTCTGTCTTGCTCACTGATCTAAATGTTGGATATTATATAGAACAAGACATGGATCTAGTCTACGACAAGCCATGCTAACTACACAATTTGTTTATCACTTCTCAGAATTTAACTTATTTACTATAGAGAGTGATTGATTTACACTTATTGACAGATACATACATGACCCAAAAGTGGGACTACTTTAAAAAAAAGAAAGAATAAGAAACGGTTATTGGTAAAATATTAAGGAATTCTCAGGAACGTCGTAGAATTTCTTCTTTGGAAACTTCTCAGGTTACCTTTGTGAATCTGGCCCCGGGTCAGATTCCGAAATGCACTTCACTTTTCTCCCCTCTCATTTCCGAACACCATCTCGGTCTCTCCGTCTCTCCGTCTCTCTCTCTACCTTTATCCTCTTCCCGTCTTCTCCTTCGTCTCACCTCTCCTTCCCCGAGCTCATCACCTGTTCTCTCTCGCTCCTCCATCTTGGCGCTGCCGGATCGCCATCTCCTCCTCCTCCTCCTCCTCCTCCACCTCCTCCTCCTCCACCACCTCCTCCTCCTCCCTCCTCTTTTGCGCCAACACCTACAGATAATGACCTTTCCTATTCCAAGAGGTCAAGGAACAGCCCGCGGCGTTGGCAGACCGCAGACGACATGGGGGAGGAAGAGGAGGAGGAGGAGGAGGAGGAGGAGGCTGCGAAGGAATCTTATACAGACCAATGCTTTGCCCCCCGGAGCGGTGAAATCCCCATCCGCTCATCCATAGATCAGTGAAATAACAGCCGTCCCCTCTGGCCACAGCAACACACGGGGAGGGGGAGGGCGGTGAAGGGCTGATGGCCGCTTCAATCCGCTGCTTTTACCGAGGACGTTGATGAACGATGCTTGTTTGGACGGCTTTCAGCGGCGTGTCTAAGGAGGAGCGAGAAGTCAATGTCGTGTCTTGAGAGACAGACTGAATGGGGGTCGTTCTCCGGCAAGGTCCTCTTTTTTGCGAGGCCCCCCCCCGTCTCGGGACTCGCCGGCATGTCCTTCGCGGCACACGGCGCTCGGATCGCCGTCTCAACTTAAAAGTACTTGAAGTTGCCCCCGTTTGCTCCCCAATTGTTACGACAGTCGTCCCAGACAGGGTCTCCCTGAGCCGGTGTTCTCTTGTGTTCCGAGTTATGCTCATTAAGGACGTTATCCGACTCAAGTTGTGATTTTCTTCTTCTCCGCCATCAAAGTCTTTATAATTTAAAATGTCTTTATAATTTCAAGCGCATATTTTCCCGTTTTAATACGGTGCACTACAAGACCGGGTATTGCAAAGTGTGGAAAATGTTGATCTCAGTGTATTACGACGCGACTTCTAGATGATAAACGCTAACGAGCTAATTATGGGCCGAGCCTGACCTTGCCGGAGAGGTGTTGTGTAAATTGCATTTCCTTTTTTTCCCATCAGCAAAACAAAATAAATCACTTGGGTTGTGGCTGAACGCTTGAGGGGGAAAGTCCTCTGTCTCAAACTAAACCAAACTGGCCACTGATTGGTTCGGGCCCTCAAGAGGTCGGTGCTGGCGGAGGTCGTCGATGAAAAGTGCCGAGAAAAACGTTGCCGCCAAACGAGCCGGGGCGATTCGAGAGGCATTGTTGTGTAATGAGCAATTACCCATTTGATTAGGTCTGGATCATTTTGCCGCACGCGTCGCGTTTAATAAGAGTCGCCGCCGCTCAGGAGAGGCCGACAATTAATCGGAACGACGGAAGCCGCAGAAGGAGTTCTGTGACGGACACGGAGAAAGGGTGGATGGCGGCGAGACGGACGGAGAGGAAGAAGGCGGTCCTGCTCTGAGGTTTTCTCGATGAGGACGGATGATAAATGAACAAATGCCAAGTGAACGACGGACGGACGGACGGACGGACGGACGGACAGACGGACACCGGACACGGTTGCTTGACGCCGTCGCACATTGGCAGCGCTCCCTGCGACGACGGGCGCCACGACGTTCGAAGCTCCGGGGGGGAATTGGAGAGAACAAGCGTTTCTTTTTCGTTTTTTTTCTTTTTTTGTCACATATCGACTTCTCCCTCTCGCGTGTTCCGTTGCATTTTTTATGATATCTCCGCGGACAGCTAATAGCGTGTCGCGCCGCTGCCGTGTCACATGGGGCAGAGACAAGAGGGGTGTGTGTGTGTGTGTGTGTGGGGGGGGGGGGGGGGGTAGCGGCGGTCAGGTGATGGAAGGAACAGAACCCAAAAACCGGGAAAATAGGGCGATAGATTTAATATGGATTTAACTGTCAGCTGTCATGGCAACGCTGATGATGTGGATCCCTCCGAGGATGGAGTGTGTGTGCGCCCTGCCTGACGCCTACAGACTCCCTCCAGCGCCGTATCAGCGGGGAGGGAGGGAGGATTTAGTGCAGCCATGGAGTCGGAGGAACAGATGAGAGGGAGGGAGAAAAAGACTCTTCAAAGTCGGAATACCGGGAGTGTGACGGGGACAGCGAGCCGTCCACAGCGGTAGCATAAACTGGAATTTATTGCCTCGTTTTTTTTTTACTGGGGGGGGGGAAGAAAAAGAATCATATGATGCAACTGACTGACAGTTTGTAAGTCTATGAATAGGTGTCTACCTTCTGTGCATCTATTTTATTTTATTTTATTAAATTTTCTGGAGCTTAAAATCGTACACGCCGTGCACTGGACCGGCTTGTCACGTAGCTCCTCCCGCCGAGGCGCTCGACGACGGGCGATGCGTTCTGCGTACGCGAGGTTTGAACTTCAACGTCGGGGGTTCACAAAAAGAATGTACAACAGTGTGTGTGTGTGTGTGTGTGTGTGTGTGTGTGTGTGTGTGTGTGTGTGTGTGTAGTTGCTGGCTGGTTTAAGCAGCCTCACCTGGTCGGAGTCGGGCTGATTAGGCTCCGGGGGGCTGCAGGGTGAGGCCGCACACCTGTGGTCCGTTGGCCAATCAACGCACGCAGGATAAACCAGCCGTCACCACACACACACTCACTAGGAATGCTAACATTTTTAGCATTTTCCACCTGGCCCTTCGTGCAAAACAACCCCAACTCTAAAATAAAACAGTTCCAACATCTACCTGTCTCCTGGTCGTCGTCGGAGCCCCGTTACAGGTGGCTTGTAAATAAATAATCGGGATACAAACCAGCAGGTGCATTTTTATATCCTGACTAATGTGCCCGGCGAGTGACGAAGTATTGAGAGAAGTACCATAGAATCCATCCATCAAACATCACCGAACCCGTCAGTATACAGACCAGATACAGATCCCCGAGCTATTAGCCTTGAGGGTCTGTTGACAGACCTACCCTGCGGTGTCTGATATGAACCTTAAGAGACGTCCGTATCGTATGGAAAGGATGAAAAGAATGAGCGTTCACCAAGATATCTGCCTCCCCGTGGAGTTGAATACAGAAGAAGGACCGGAATGCAGAACGCTCTTCGCCAGGCTACTCTCTGTGCACGGCTCTCACTCCAAGATGAACGTTTCCACGCCGCTCGTATTTACCAGCGTATTTCATATTTAATAGCGTGGAGAAACCTATGGCCTCTAATGGCACTGCGTTAGTATGCAACTAGCGATGGCTAACCAGCGCACGGAACACGCCAGTTAACTCGCAGACCCGAGGCGGTATCCAGGCGGACGGCGTGGGGCCCCTCGTCGACGTCGAGCACGGAGTCTCCGAGTCTCCGAGTCTCCGAGGGTGGGGGGGCCCGGGCGCACTTTGTAAGCCGCTCAGCGTGTGGCTGCGTCTTTTGATACCCGCTGAGGCAGTGGCAGGTCATTAAAAAGCACGAGCAGGGTGCCAGGTCTCACACTGCTGTTATTTATTAAAGACCCCACACACACACACACACACACACACACACGCACACACACACACACACGCACACACACACACACACACACACCTTCTCTAAGTACGATATCCAGGAATGCTGTTGGCCCGGAAGGCTGACCTCGGCGTTATGAGAACGTTCCCTCCGACTAAAAGGGGAACTCGTGCACAAGCGCTTCGTCACCCCTGCAGTACGCTGGAAAAAAAGGTCTCTAAAAATAATACAACGTTATAATAATACAACATGTTCTTTGCTTGTAGTCAGTACAAACAATCTGCCAGATGGAAACAAGTGAAAATTCGCTTGGTAAGATTTTCTTGAAATAAGATAAGATAAGATCAGATAGAACTTTATTAATCCCGAAGGAAATTCTTGTGCCAGGTTGCATAGCAATACAATAAAACAATAGAGAAATAAACAAATAATACAAATAAACCATTATTTAACATTGCCGTTTATTCATTGTCATTTCGCAACAGGGAATCCCGATACAATCCTGACCGTGATGACAACACGTGCGTTTTGGGAAAAGAAAGGCGTCATGTCAATTGTAATGTCAACTAGAAAAATTCCAGGGAAATTTTGAGGGTGCCTACTAAGCAAGCAATAACACACACACACACACACACAAAGATGTGTAGGAGAGGAGTAGAGAGATACACGTATGTACTTTGAAGTAATGTTTCATTAGCACACTAACTGCTTAGTCATTGTTGTCATGTAATTTGATGAGCTGATTGGGTAGGGGCACCTGTCATTTCGAGGCTCATAAATGTATGTGGAGTACGTATGTGGAGTTAATATTGTGGGCGGGATGGCAGTTTTAAAATGGCGTGATCAGTGGTGGAAACGTTCTGTTGCAGTAGGGTGACAGCTTGAAACTGCGTGAAAATACGGGCTTTGGAGTCTGCAATGATGTTACTTCTAGGCTCATAAATCCAAAAGTATAAGTCTGTTTGTTTCCATAGTTACATATATGTGACCGTCACGAGTGTAGCTACATTTTGATGTATAGATTACGTATGTGGAGTTAATATTGTGGGCGGGATGGCAGTTTTAAAAATAGATTGTGGGGTTTTTTTTCGTCTGCTCCACGCTCTAACGTGACGTCACCCGCTCTGACCCGGCGCAATACACACCCATGTTAAACTGTCTGAGGAGCTGAAAAATCAATTAAGTCTGAACTGTAATTGTGTCAAAAGTATGAATGTTATGAAAATTGTGAAATCATGTGTGAATTCATCCAAGTTTCCTGAACGTTTTAATGTTTGAATGGAGTTTCTACCTGAATGTATGACTGAATGGGAAGAGGTTGAATATGAGTGGTTTTGGACACATTTTGAACACTCACTCCCATTCATTTCAATGGGGCAAAAATGCTGTTAAATGTTGAATATTTCGGAAAGTAATAATGGTATGTACAAACAAAGTAGTAGCACTCGATTCCCGGTCAAGGCGCACGTTTTGATGTATTTTTTGCGTGTGTGCTGGCAACGCTGCTGAGACTAGTTTCCGCGCCGAAAAACGCCGGAAATAATAAAAATAAAAAAAGATAAGTATGATGGAGAGTAATAGTGTGCTTTGCATTGCATGCAAAGGCTACCCTAACTAGAAAGGAAAGAATATTAAATATTGCACATAATGTTGAAAGGTAATGTAGAAGAGGTGTTGCACTGACATTAAGAATATTTAGGCCTTTCAAGATAAAAGCTATAAAACAAATCCTTATATCTCACTGAAATGTTACTTGTCAGGTGATTGTGTCTTATATTAAGTGTAATGAGATATTTTTACGAGAAATTAGACAAATGTACACCCACCCAACCACCACCCACCACCACCACCACCCAACCACCCACAACCACCACCCCAACCACCCAACCCACCACCACCCAACCCACCACCCACACCAACCACCATCCACCCAACTGAACCAGCCATGCATCCACCACTCACCAAACCACCAACCACTCTCTGATCCAGCAGTCCTACTGTGTTACAGCAGAACTTCTGACTGATCCAGCAGTCCTACGTATGTGAATAGTCTGTCTGATACCAGTCCT
>PIJE02003846.1:15000-26781 GCA_002895965.2 Coryphaenoides rupestris | reverse complement strand
ACGCCGCGCGGATCATAACATTACCTCGCTTGTCAATTTGCACTTCCATTAGGTAGGGAGTGGGGTGGATGGGTGGTGGTGGTGGTGCGAGTGTTTGGCGTCAGGTGCTCGGAACGTGCCTGAAATCGTTATTTTCATCAAGGCCCTTTAAAAACAGCAGGGAGAGATAGCAACAACGTTCCTCAGGCGTCCCCCCCCCTTCTCCGCCAACACCTCCCCTCCCCGGTCTCGAATGAGATCCAGACTCTCCGCCGTGTGTTCAGAATACCCCCTCACTCTCGTCTGTTGAGCAGTGCACTTCTATATCAAAATGTCTGTAAGGTGGGTGTCACATCAGCACGCAGCAAGAGCTACTAGAACCAGGGGGTATGCCCGGGATGGACCAGATGATGCTCCTTTGTTTTCTTCTTCTTCTACTTCTTCTTCTTCACGTGATTCCCAGGACCCCCTCCCACCCACCTCCGCGTTTTCAACCGTTCACTCGTTAAAAAAAATTTCCCACCCATCCCGTCGCCCTCTCCCTCGTCCCCACCGTCAGGGCGTAAGTGGATTGGAACGTTTTAAATAGACTTTCTAACAGAGCGTTTGTTACTGGAACCCGCGGTGCACAAAGCCGCGTTAACGTTAGCGTGAACCTCAAAGCTGCCGGACAGCTTGGCCAGCATCGGGGACAGCTCTCAGGTTAAATGGACACTAAAGTGTGGCTAGAGAGATGCCCTCTAACTTTTATAAAAGACACGCGGAGCAGGCCATTATATACATGTAATCAAGTTTATGTTTTTTTTCTCCGTTTTTATTATTTTTAATGGGATATTTTACTTTGGTCCATTGAATGGGCTTTTTCTGTGTTTTCTCTTTTTTTGTGATTTCTCAAGGACTGGTATGAAAACATCAAAATGTCGATGACCAAAGCAAAATAAAATAAAAACTGACCCATCTCTATTTTCAATTTGTAAAGCTGCAGGAGCAACTCCCCCCCAGCCCGGTCCATTAACTCCCAACCCTGAACACTCTCAGCGTGTCTTCACAACGCCTTCTCAGCGTCTGAGCACAGCAACGCCGGGCTTTTCAATGGAGGGCCGTTGCCTCCATTTCATTTCGCTTTTGTTGTCGTTGTAAAATAAGCCGGAACGTTTTGTTAAGTTAATTTTAACACATGACCCTCTAAATCAGGGGTGGGCAAACTTTTTGGCTCAAGGGCCACATTTGGTTTTTAAAACTGACAGACGGGCCGGGCCATTAGTAGATGATGATCATAATGTCTAACTTGTGTTATGATGTCATATACTGTATATTGAAGTAGCCAAGTAATCGTATCAACATCTATAGGCTGCCACTATGTAGTTAAATCAAATAAATGAAGTACAATTCAATAATATAACAATATTTATTGAACCAGAGGGATTATAAATAATATGTGCTCTAATAATAAATGTTATTTTCTTTCTTCTCCTCATTGAAGAACCTTACATAAACTAACAGCTGAGCATTGTCAGACACATCAGTGGACTCATCTAAACCTATGCATGGTGCCTTATGAATGGCTTCATCCAGCTGAGCACATCCTGGCTTCATATTTCCCTTTTCTTTGTGGCTGATGATGCTGATAGGTATTTCCTTGATTTTTAGCACAAAATTCTTCTTTTTGTTTCCCCTCAAATAAGGTTTCAGTTCCGGCACTCATGCTCTCCTTAACAACCCCTCCGTCGGTCAATGGCTTTTTTATGTTGACCCGAAATCCAAGCAACTCTTAGGGTTCTCTTAGGGTCCAAGCAACTGTTAGGATTCTGGTGGCTCTCAAATCGTTTATTTTCTGCGCCCTCAGTTCGGATTTGGGCGGGTATGTTTGGTGAAAACACTGTTTTGTCTCGTAGCGGCTCTTCACATTGCCGCTTTTAATAATAGCCACAGTCTCGGGACAGATGAGACATACAGGTTTTGAACTGTCTGTGGGAACAATAAACATGTACACGTCTGTCCAATCTTCATTAAAGGCTCTGTTCTCACTGATTACCTTTCTCTTTTTAAAGCGCAATATACTCCGACCGCTTCTCTCGTCTCGTCGTGTATGTTTGTTTCTAGTCGCTCACTGACTGCAACGATTTGATTGGCTGAGTAGCGTCACGCGACGTGACCTGATTGGGCCACTAAGCCAGTGCCGTAAAGGTTAGAAAAGATGCGCCGGTTAAAATAGAAACGCGGCAACTAAATTGTATAATACTCAATCATTTATTGGTCAATCATTTATTATAGGTCCAGGTCCGGATAGGACGGCGTCTGGGTCCGGACCCGGACCGCAGTCCGCATATTAGTGTCCTCTGATCTAGTGGAACCAATTAAGGAATCAATTGCAGGATGAATACTACAAATGTAAATGTATTATAGCAATAGTTCTCAAACTAGAAAAGACTCCCAAAGAACACAGTCACCTCGCCCGGACAAGGGAAACCGGGGCACCCTTCTGGAGCCAGACCTGGGAGGGGAGCTCGTCGGCGAGCGTCTGGTGGCCGGGCCTGGATCCACGGGGCCCGGCCGGGCCAAGCCCGAAAAGACTACGTGGAGTCACCTCCCTGTGGGCTCACCACCTGAGAGTCATTGGGGTCGGGTGCGTTGTATACCGGGCGGTAGGCAAAAGCGGGGTCCTGGGCGTGCGGATCCCCGTCATCGCCGACTGGTTCTAGGGACGTGGAACGTCACCTCACTGGCGGGGAAGGAGCCTGAGCTGGTGCGGGAGGTGGAGCGGTACCAACTAGATATGGTTGGGCTCACCTCCACGCACAGCACCGGGTCTGGAACCAAACTCCTGGAGAGGGGCTGGACCCTCTACTTCTCCGGAGTTGCCCAGGGTGTGAGGCGCCAGGCGGGTGTGGGGATACTCGCAAGTCCCCGGCTGAGCGCCGCTGTGTTGGAGTTCTCTCCGGTGGACGAGAGGGTCGCCTCCATGTGACTGCAAGTCGCTGGGGGGAAGGCTCTGACTGTTGTGTGTGCCTACGCACCAAACAGCAGCTCAGAGTATCCGGCCTTCTTGGAGTCCTTGGGTGGCATCCTGGAAAGGGTTCCATCCGGGGACTCCATAGTTCTACTGGGGGACTTCAACGCACACGTGGGCAATGATGGAGAAACCTGGAGGGGAGTGATTGGGATGAACGGCCTGCCCGATCTGAACCAGAGTGGTGTTTTGTTATTGGACTTCTGTGCTAGTCATGGACTGGCCATAACAAACACCATGTTCGAACATAGGGTGGTCCACAAGTGTACCTGGTACCGGACCACCTTAGGCCAAAGGTCGCTGATCGACTTTGTAATCGTATCAGCAGATCTGCGGCCGCATGTTTTGGACACTCGGGTGAAGAGAGGAGCAGAGCTGTCAACTGATCACCACCTGGTGGTGAGTTGGATCAGATGGCGCGGGAGGCTGCCAGACAGACCTGGTAAACCCAAACGTGTAGTGAGGGTGAACTGGGAACGTCTGGTGGAAGCCCCTGTCCGTAGGGTCTTTAACTCCCACCTCCGGAAGAACTTCTCGTGCATCCCGGGGGAGGTTGGGGACATGGAACCTGAGTGGGCCATGTTCAGAGCCTCCATTGTAGAGGCTGCAGCTCGGAGCTGTGGTCAAAAGGCTGTCGGTGCCTGTCGTGGCGGCAACCCAAGAACCCGTTGGTGGACACCAGCGGTGAAGGAAGCCGTCAGGCTGAAGAAGGAGGCCTTTCGGGCCTGGTTGGCCCAGGGGTCTCCTGAAACAGCAGACAGGTACCGGGAGGCCAAAAGGACCGCAGCTTCAGCGGTTGTGGGAGGAGTTCGGGGAGGCCATGGAGTAGGACTTTCGGTTGGCCTCAAGGAAGTTCTGGCAAACTGTCCTGGCGACTCAGGAAGGGAAAGCAGGGCTTGGCTCAGGCTGTGCTCAGTCGGGGAGGAGAACTGCTGACCCAGACTGAGGATATTGTCGGGCGGTGGAAAGAACACTTTGAGGAGCTCCTGAACCCGACCAGTACGTCCTCTGTGGAAGAGGCAGAGTCTGAAGACTCGGGGGAAGTCTCACCCATATCCTTGGTAGAGGTCACTGAAGTAGTCAAAAAGCTCTTCAGTGGCAAGGCGCCAGGTGTGGATGAGATTCGCCCTGAGATGCTGAAGGCTCTGGACATTGTCGGGCTGTCGTGGCTGACACGCCTAGTCAATGTAGCGTGGAGGTCGGGGACAGTACCTGTGGAATGGCAGACCGGGGTGGTGGTCCCCATTTTAAAAAGGGTGTGCTCCAACTATCAGGGTATCACACTGCTCAGCCTCCCCGGGAAAGTTCGTCCTTGTACGAACAAAGTGTGAGCTGTGTCCGTATTCTCGGCACAAAGTCAAGCACCTTCTCAGTGGGTGTTGGACTCCGCCAAGGTTGTCCCTTGTCACCGGTTCTGTTCGTGATCTTCATGGACAGAATCTCAAGGCGCAGCCGAGGTGAGGAGAGTGTCCGGTTTGGGGACCTCAGAATTGCATCTCTGCTCTTTGCAGATGATGTGGTTCTGTTGGCTACATCAGACCGTGACCTCCAGCATGCACTGGGGCGGTTTGCAGCCGAGTGTGAAGCGGTCGGGATGAGAGTCAGCACCTCCAAGTCTGAGGCCATGGTTCTCTGCCGGAAAACGGTGGAGTGTTCCCTCCGGGTTGGGAGTGAGTTGCTGCCTCAAGCGAAGGAGTTCAAGTATCTCGGGGTCTTGTTCACGAGTGAGGGCAAAATGGAGCGGGAGATGGACAGACGGATTGGTGCAGCGTCTGCAGTAATGCGGGCGCTGTACCGGTCCGTTGTGGTGAAGAGGGAGCTGAGCCGGAAGGCGAAGCTCTCGATTTACAGGTCCATCTACGTTCCAACCCTCACCTATGGTCACGAGCTTTGGGTAGTGACCGAAAGAATGAGATCGCGGATTAAATCTTCTGTCTCTGTGAATTTTTTTGTGTCTGTAAGAAGGGCGGTGAGAACAGGTAAAAACTAAACTATGTATTTAGCCAGAGTACAGGAGCAGGAACTTTGAGGACGTCGACTGGTTGGCGACGCACATGCAGTGACTGACCAGTGGGGGGTTCAGGCACAATGTGTCTCGGAGGTAAAGCTATCGCCACTGAGCCACTTGAGCCACTTGAGCCAACTCTCCTTGCTGTTCGCACGATGACAAATTTAGTATCAATTACGGCGCGCGAGCTAACCTTGTGACAAGCGCTGGGCTGCGAGTGGAAGGCTAGAAGCAGAGTTAAATGACACTAAATTACCTTGTGCACACCGGATCTGTGGTGGCGCAGGCTCAAGTGGCACAGGATTAGATGATCCACTCGTGGGTCTGATGAGCTAATTGTACACTCAGAGCAGGCTAACATGCCATCTACTGACGTGTCACGTAAGCCCGGCGGAGTGGTCACATCATCACCGTATGTCAGGGGCCGCCGGGGACTAGGCGAGGGCCCACGTTTGCGTCCTTTTCCTACATGTTTTTAAGTCGTGAATCACTGTACCTCTGCGAATGCCCCTTTATTGCAATACTTACAGTAAACGACGCACCAATCATTCCCATACACTCCGAGAATTACGGTAAAATATCATTCCCACACCACCGTGTTCTCACTTGGCTGTTCTGGTGACCGAGGCAACAGCAATACCACAGACGGCAAGAAGTCATACTCTTTACATTTCTTTTAGCATTTAACACAATGTATGGCAACCAGATGCAGACACAGAAGGATGGACATTATAGTTTAGGAACCTGTATTTAGGAAAAAATATAACCTTACTGTCTGGAGTTATAATTATATATACACCCCAAATGTTTTGGAAATAAATGGCTTATTCCGTATATTGTTCATATTCTCTTGTCTCTCTTGAATTCATACCTTGATCAGTGGCCTGAGGAATCAATGCATACGGAATTCAGATGACAAAAGATGAATATCAGCGCTTGACTTACTGACACAGCTCACTAACACAAAACTTATAAAAAATGCTTGTCAATTCATTTCTTGCTCTATTTATTTTCCTTAACTGTCTGAATGTAAATTCACCATGGTCAGTGTCATGGCATGATTAATATGATTAAAATGAAGAATGCATACAAAGTTCAGTCACGTTGATTTAGCCTTAGAGAATGACAATATGGAGAGATCATCTGACAGACGATTATTTAAATCAATACAGCGAAACCAACCGATTAGACAGAACAGAGAAGTAGATAGTTTGTTTTTTTTATGCAGTATAACTTAATTTCAATGAAATTCTGTTCGATGCATATATGCATTTATCTCAAAATTGATATATTTCTATGATGCTGTATTTTGTTTGTCTCGCTAGTTGTGTTTATTCTATTCCATCTACGTTGATGCTTCTGGCTTGAGCAACAGTAAAAAATAATTTCCTCCAGGATCAATAAAGCCATCTGTATCTGTAAGGCCACGGAAAAAATCCTTCAACTGCCAAGACAGGCCATTTACGTTGCAATGGATGTCTGCACCTACAAACATGTCTGAACAACGAATGTGCTGTCTCTAAAGTCTATGAAACCTGCTATAAAATGTATAAAAAAGACAACACAAATATCTGCTGGATATATCTTTATACTGTACAAGACAAAAATAATCAGACAAAATTCATCATAGCATTTGCGTATAACAAATTACAGGCACAGTGCTGGCAAAATACAAACGTCAGTGAAATAATAACCAGTGACAACAGGTGGTGGTTTTACAGATGGGCTTAAACTATGATGGTCCCTCAGATTATAATGGTTCAGATGGTACAACGGGTTTGTTGTATTCCACGGTTTTAGTCGGCACCGCTCCGCTCCGACATATCTTGCACCTGACAGAAAGCATTTATCGGAGGCCTAGACTACAAAGCAAAATTTGGGGTTAGCAACGTAACTCCAGGTTTAATGCTGGATTTTCAGTGTCACAACGGTGGTTAACTTTTACCAGGGTACATCGCCATGGTAACTTGCGCCGCACACCTAACCTGCTCCGGAGCAGATTAAGTTGGTGTTGACAGATCAATGCGTATAAAAGCACAGTCTACCGAGCAGTCAATTATCTTGGGAAATGGCATCCGCGTTCCGAGAAGATCCTGTGTGCATGAGTGTCTGTGTGCAAATGGTGAGAGGGTGTCTTATGGAGGCAAGCGTTTTTAGAGACAGACAAAACCCTTTGGCGTTCCCTGATGAGTATGTGAAAGATATAGATTCTCAAAAGAGAGAATGGCTTACCTTTCACAGCAGCTTGAGCCGTATGTGGCCAGTGGTTGGAATGACTGCTTTGAATTACGTTTTCATATTTACCGTTGATTTGCTTCCAAGACCGTTTAACATCACCAGGGTTGCAGCTGAAAGAATAAGGCTACAATTATACTACATCTAAGCAACAAATTAATTTAATTGAAATTAGTTAAATCTACTTGTGCCAATGATGGGGCAGTGATATTGATAAGCTTACTAACTTAATGTAGCAAGGCTGCTTGCCAAAATGCCACATATGTGGCTTTAGTTCGGGGCTCCTCCAAGGACACAGGCAGGTTTGTGGTGTAAAGTCCAGTTTATTGTAAAGTTTATTAAGATGGCAGCGCTGATGGTGACTGGCCAGCAATCTCCTGGGTGTGTGTGCTGGTGGCTGACTTAAGGCTTTTCCATACTCCGCGAGACGCGAGACGTTTTGTCTCGCACCTAGGTCTGCGAGAACAAGAAAAAAAAGTTCTCGCCGCCCTGGACATTTCATACTCCGCGAGACACTCCTCAAAGGCCCCGCCCACAGCAGCACACGTCACACGCGCAAAGCATTGTGGGAATCAGAAATAAAACAAAACAACAACAATACATGTCTTTATAATTATGACAGGACGTGTTATATAGATGTTCGTACTTTCTCACGGCCTCGGCCAGCTGTTCCTCAAAACTATCCATTCCTGTACAAACTTTTCCGCGCCGGCGTTTTTAACCACGCCCACTTCCATAATTGACCAATCACACAATAGTTCTCGGACAAGACGCGAGAACAAAGTTCGGCCGGGCTGATGTGTCGAGAACGTCTTGCGAGAACACCTGACCTAGGTCTGCGAGACGAAAATGACGTCATTTTGTGGGGCGGGGCACTAGGTGCGAGACGAAACGTCTCGCGGAGTATGGAAAAGCCTTTAACCTGTGGTGCACTGATTAGCCAATACACCACAGGCTTGCAGCCCCACTCCCCCAGACTCTAACTGGGCCAGGTGAGGCCAATTAAGCCAGCCACCAAACACACACACACTCCCACACTTACCCATTCACAGTCAGCAATTGTTTCTGACAGATTAACCTCCTGCCTTTGGCTGCAGCAAATGTGTTGCTTTTAGCCTGGATTAAATTTTACAATTATATTTGTCTTATATTATAATTTGCCCAAATTGGGCCAAATTTTTGAACAGCTGTAAAAAGCAGGTAAAAAGGAACTGTGTGGCTACGAATGGAGCTCCGGTCTGGGTGTCACACAATATACTTATTTCCTTATTTTGTTATCACACACCGATGTAGCCTATTGTATTGTGCTTGCACATTGTGCTGAATCAGTGACTGATACTGTAAATAATGTACAGTATATCAAAAATATGATTGTTAAACAATATCACAGCTATGGAAGCAGTTTTATCGCGATTCATAATGTTATTGATTTATAGTCTACCACTAGTAGTAATGCATAGCCTACATGTAGGCTAAATCAATGATTTAAATAAAGAGGCAGACAAAAGAGGACACATATTTACATTTTGGCCCCTGCGGGTCAAAGTCACGTATGCGGCTGATACATACATACATGCATGTAGGTATTGATGCGTCGGTATATACCGATAACGTCAGAGTCAGGGCGGCCAAAGGAAAAGTGTCTCTCTCGGTGAGTGTGTACTCTGTGGAAATATGCAGGTGACACTCATTTCTCTAATGGTGAATGCAGTAGGGCTGCGGCATTGGGAGGAGGGGGGGAGCCATATCCAGGACATAAATGAATTACACTGAGGCTGCAGCTTAAGCAGTGGCCAGAGTGTGAGCACAGGCCCTCTCCACTTTAAAGGAGATGTCATCTCAGTGTGGTGTCAGGCCACAGCAAATAATCCGATTTGGGGGCCAATCTGCCTGTAATGCATCAGCAACTGGAAGGCTCCCGAGAAACCCCCTCCGGGCCCGTGGATATGAGCATGTGTGCACGCATGCACACACGCACTCACACGCCCACACACACTGACGCGTGCATGCACTCACATGCACACACACACTCATGCATGCACGCTACACACACACACACATATACATTCACACAGTGCAGCCAGCCACAGCCGCACATGTCCATACATAGAATACATATAATGGCACATACACTTATGCATAAATTCATGTCTGCACAAAACTTGCACAGAGCGCACGCACACACACATGCATGCAGACACACACACACACATACACACACTTGGAAGGTATTTCATTAAATTCAAAACCTAAGCATATTAAGATGTCCTTTTCTAAGTGGAACTGGCGTCAAGGGTAAAAGATACATATGTTAACAATGTGTTTCACACACACACACACCGTTTATGCTCCCGTTGCGCTGTGAGGACTCTTTTTTTCTAGATTAGATTAGAATTCGATTTTCTGAATATAACCCAATATCTAAAAACATGGCAACGCCGGAGAACTGAATGCCTGGTGGCACCGCTGTCTATTAAATCTATAAAACAACACGCGTGGTGACATGATGCAAGCGAGCACACCGCTTCAGACACATCATCATCGTATGCAGCATTACATGGCGTTATCGAATAACAATGCATTCATATTCGTTGTCTTTCCACGACGGCGTCAACATGTGTATTTTTGCATTTTGCTTCCCCACCCTGCCCCCCTTCTCAAAGCCTAACTAAATGGCATCAGCTGCACTGCTGTTAATGTGGCGCAGCGGGGTGTGGGTGCAGGTGGGGGTGGGGTGTTGGCGGGGGTGCAGGTGGGGGGGGGGCGGGGTTGCGGGGCAGCAGGTTGTTCATTTGCAAATCTAGCACCTGGGGATAGATGCCACATGCCACTGTGAACAAAACATTTTCGTGGAGGGTTTCGCACTTTCTCCACGGCCAGGATTAAATGCCGGCTGCACGTGCTACGGCGCTGGTTTATTTATCAATTAATTAATTCTTTGTCCTTTTCGTTGACACATTTGTGCCGGTTGTGTCGGCTGAGCCTCGGGGACATGCCACCAGCCGATTTCTTCGGAAAACTGAGATAATGTGAAGCGAGGCGAGCAGGTGACGGGAGACAGTTCGGACGACATTTAGGACGATTGCAGACGTTTTTGACGTTTCAGTTTTCTTCACGCATTGTTTCGTGAGATCGTTCGTTTTCGTCACGGCGTCAATGGAAGTCGGCCGTGCGCGCGTGAAAGTATAATTGTTCGGCGACATGCTAACGCGCGGGACAGCTGACGCGCTAGTCACGTATGGCTCTTCGTCTCTGCACCGACGCGTCATAGCCTGCGTGATATTGCAGTTCTATGACGAGCTGAAGTCCAAACAACGCGTTATTTCATTCGAGGCCAAAAAAAATAATCGATCAGGGAAAAAGGAAAAGTTCCGGCGGGTTCCCGCCACAGTTGGCGAGCCAGAGTTCGAGGTTGTGAAAACCTCAATTACTGTACCGCTGTCTCCTGAATACCCCGACTAAATGTCAAGATCATAGAGTCCCTCTGGGCTTTAAGGGGTGGAAGATATCAAAAGGCTTTTGGGCTGCTTTATGTTCCACTAAATAACACGCACCTCTCTCATCACCGCCTGCGCCGTGGCCTTTAAGATCCCTCTCCACACTAAGACACAGATAGTCTGCGACCTCGCCGCACTGCGCTCTTCCGAGTTCAAAGCAGCCGCCTTCGAGAAACCATTGTTCAAAATCATATGGATGCAACCCACACACACCCCCCCCCACCCACCAACCCACACAGACCCCTCCCCCCCCCCCCAGACACACACACACACACACACAATTGGTGTGGGTGAGAAAGAAAAAATAAAGAGTTTCAAACACCTCACTGATATTGTGTGTGTTCTCACTCTCATGTCACACACAAAACATCCATCGTACTGTGTGTGTGTGTGTGTGTGTGTGTCTGTAGAGCCTCTATGTGTGTGAGTCTGTTCCGTGCACCACCGATATCCATGCGTTAACACGTGTCTGTTTCCGAAAGGAGTCAGGGTTGGTATATTGCATTTTCTCTAACCGCGTTACAGTACAGTGTGTCGGCTGATTGAATATACAGCGAGGGGGGACCGTTTCAACAGTAACAATATCATTAAAGGCATATGAAGAAGGAAGGGGGTGGGGGTGGGTGTGGAGGGAAGGGGAGGGGTGGAGGGGTGGTGGGGCAGGGGGGGGGGGATGCATATGCAAATCAGCACACTTAGAGCCATCTACATCAAAGCAGTCACAACGCGACCAGCCACAAATAGAACAAAAGCATTAGCCGCAGTAAGGCTGGCCCCCGGGGGTGAGCCGGGGCGCGAGCGGTCGCTGCTGTCGCTGATTCTCCTGGCGATAAGTTAGCGCTAGCATCGCTCCCACCGCCTATGTACATACAACACCAGCACACCAGCCGGGTGGATTTAATCGCGCTAATTAGAATACACTCAGGGGCGAAAGACGCAAACATCTCCTGAAATAATCTGAGGGAAGAGATCTCTCACACCCCCCCGTTTCTCCTTTTCTCTCCATCCCCCCCCCCCCCCCCCCCCGCCCCCTGCACCCCCGGCACCCCCTG
>PIJE02003846.1:0-12500 GCA_002895965.2 Coryphaenoides rupestris | reverse complement strand
TACGACACAGTAGCTTAGTAGCGGTATTTATTCAGCCGTGTCTTTATGTGAGGTTTATTTACCTCGGTCTTGCTAACAGAGCGAGTGCACCACTCACCGACTGCATCTCTCTCTTTCTCTCTCTCTCTCTCTCTCTCTCTCTCTCTCTCTCTCTCTTTATCTCTCTCTCTCTCTCTCGCTCTCTCCCTCTCTCTCGCTCTCTCTCGGAATCTGCTGACACTCTCATACCCCGGCTCTGGAGGTTTAAGGCCTAAAAGCGGTGCTTGCTTCAGCCACCGACTGTGGACCCCCCTCACCACCACTACCCCCCCTCCTCTGGAGGGGAGAAAAGCACACGGCACACACACACAGCAGGGCGAGCGGAAGCGGGAGAGAGACAATGTACAGAACGTGAGAATGGAGAGAGAGAGGGGAGAGGGAGGGAGAGGGAGAGAGAGAGAGGGAGGGAGAGAGAGAGTGCCCGTGCAACCTCAGGACGCCTGGAAATGTAATTCCTATTTCTATAGAAGCACCTCTTTGATCTTATGAGAGGGAGAGATCGCAGACAGTTTTGCTGTCATCGCTTTCACTTGTACTTTGGCTGAATTATTTATGAAAGACCTCAATAGAGGGCATGTGATGGCTAAAAGGCTTTTTTTTTCTTTTTGAGTAACATTACTAAAAGCAAAAAAAGAAAGGAAGGAATAGAATGAGAAGGAAAAAAAACAATCGGGCAAAGAAACGTCGTATCGACGCAGACGTCGGGCGACAGAGTTAACTAACGCGTGTGTATGGTAGGCGGTGGGCGAATCTGCCCTATGTGTTCAAAGGGATTGCATTTCAGCCCCACGGTAACAATGACCCGTCTGGAAAGCGCCGGCCTCTAAGCGAATAAAAGCCTTGAAACGTCTTCAATTCCGGCAATCGTGACTCCTTAGCAAGCAAAGTGGCATAAATGCGATGTCTCGTGACAGCAAGATGAACTCCTGTAATATTACCGCAACGTGTTGCACTAAAACTAAACACATTATTCGGGAAGATCCCGTCACCGTTTGCAAATGATGTGCATTATCGCTATGAATTAACCACGGCCCCCCCGCCGCCGTTTCTTCAATTTTTCTTTCTTCCCCGACTTTCCCCAAAGTTTTCTAATTCGGGTGTTTTGGCACCGACTTCCCTGGCGACGGCGTAATGAGCTAGGTGGAGAACAGCGGCATGCTAACAAACATCGCTGCTGCTACCTCTGCTACTGCTGGATGTGTGGCGGTGGCCAGAGCCGCGCGGGGCTAATGCACCGGGTCCAGAGGAGAGGATGGATCCCACAACCTGGCCTCAAACTAAAGGGCCGGGCTATTCATCACGCAGCAGATGCTGATTCCCTAAATAGCCCTGGCACAGAAACCGGTCCAAACTAGGCCATTAGTGCAGGATAGGAGAGCACACAACTGGATTTATGATTACAATTGCGGCTTGATATGTATTTTTGTCTCTCTCTCTCTCTATATATAAACATATTACATATACTGTATATACTGTATATATCCTGTGCATATATCTCTAAGGTGTTTTTTCTCATTCTCTCTTCTATAGTATTTTGCCCTCTATATCCTGTATATATATTTCTAAGGTGTTTTTTCTCATTCTCTCTTATTCTTCTTCTATTTTGCCCTCTGCAGTTCTTTCCCAGTTTGTTTCTGGTTTCTGTTCCTCTGTATTTTCCAGAACCGGTGCTGTGCGTGGAGGTGAGCCCAACCATATCTAGTTGGTACCGCTCCACCTCCCGCACCAGCTCAGGCTCCTTCCGTTTGAAGAGGTTGAAGGATTTTAGTCTCCGAGATGTAGCAAACAATTCATCATGGAGGAGAGGACAGGAGGAGAGGGGGAGGGGAGCGGGGAGAGAGAGGGGAGAGGGGGGAGCGAGAGAGATAGGGAGCGAAGGAGACAGAGAGAGGAGAGACATAGATTCAGGTGAGAGGACGCTTGGGTAAAGATTTATGTCTAGTCAGGCTGTACATTAAGAATTATACCATCAAGCGTGAGGACACCAGAAGTTTCACTGCTGTCTGCTGAGTAGGCCTATTTGCTTTCCTGCCAGCCTTTAATGGACTTTTTTATACGTCCAATATGAGTTCCAAGAGAAAAAAAATACCATATATATATATATATTATTATTATTTTTTTTATAGCAGCTCACCCAGAACGGTGAAACAACCAAATAGATACAGAACAGAATAGAAAAAAAACATAACAGCAAGAAAAGAATAACAAAAAGGACAATATGTCGAATTTTACAAGGCTGCCATTTTGTTTTGCACTCATGGGCATAAGCTGTAATTTGCGAGGGCCCCATAAATGTATCCCACATTAGGAGCTTGGTTTGACTCAGTTTTTTTTTTCATGCTCTCTCTCTCTCTCTCCCTCTCTCTCTCTCTCTCTCTCTCTCTCTCTCTCTCTCTCACTCTCTCTCTCTCTCTCTCTCCCTTTCTTGTTATTTTCTTCTCTCTTGCCTATTCACTGCTGCTGCCTTTGAGCTCAGTGAGGAGCCACTTCCAGAAGGATCACTCACTCACTGGCTGCTGCAGACGCAATCCAACTCTTCCGCGTCACGCAGCGGAGAGTCGGGCTTCAGTTCCCCTCCTCCTCCTCCTCCTCCTCCTCCTAACCGCGTATGGCTGCTTGTCTGGGAATGTACATGCTGGGGGTTCCCCTTTGAAACTCTCTCTGACTCACTCCCTCTCTCCTTTCTCTGTGACTCTCTCCCTCTGGCTCCCTCTCTCTCTCTCTCTCTCTCTCTCTCTCTCTCTCTCTCTCTCTCTCTCTCTCTCTCTCTCTCTCTGACTCTCTCCTTTCTCTGAGACTCTCCCTCTGGCTCTCTCCTCTCTCTCTCTCTCTGTGACTCTCTCCCCCTCTCTTTCTCTCCCTCATCTCACTCAATTAAATTTCAATTACATTTCAATTCAAGAACTTTTATTGGCATTGAAAAGACGTACATTTACATTGCCAAAGCGAGTGGTAAATGAAAACAAAAACGAAACAAAATCGAATTTACAATTGTCGATTTACAAATGTACAATTGCAAGATATTCTATAACAAGAAAATATGAAAACAAAGGCTGCAAAGCTCTCTCTCTGACTCTTCTCTCTCTATCCCTCGTTCCTCTCTCTCCCTCTCTCTCCCTCTCTCTCTCTCGTCTCCTCTCTCTCTCTCTCTCTCTCTCTGACTCTCTCTCTTTCTCTGACTGCTTCTCTCCTCTCTCTATCTTTTCCCTTCTTTCTTTTCTTATTTCTTTCTCTCATTCTCTCCATTACTTTCAGGATGCTTGTTGTTGGTGCAAACTTGTGTGTGTGTAACTGTGTGTGTGTGTGTGTGTGTGTTACATGTACAACTATAGTGGTGCCCTTCCTACGGGTGGTGTTGGTGTAGTGGAGGGAGCGCAGCCAAACAGAGCATGTTGTTATGGCCTAATAATACGGCGCTAATAAATATATGAATACGGGCGTCCGTATTTCTGACTGGAGGAGCGCAGACCACTAATCCTGGTGGACGGAGCCTCTGCCTTCACCCTTACACCAACACAGAGGGTTTGTAAGTCCGGGTTCGGGACCGGGCGGGTGGGAACAAGAGACAAAGGCAGAGATGAGAGGTTATGTAAACATTTATTTTGGCTTCCTAGATATTTTTCTTTTCTTTTTTTTCCCCCACCCTCCCGCTTTGCACTCACATCCAAGTGTTTACTTTTCATTAATTATTGAAGGGGGAAAATGAATCAGGGAAAAGCGGAATAAACAGTAGATAACTTTTGTTTAATGGTTTCACACAGGATCGCAAACCTCAGTGCAAATTAATGCTAATCGCCGCGCACTTCCTGTTTATCTTGAGCTGGGGAATGCGGTTTGTCTGTGAGGGGGCTGATTTTGTTCTGTCTGTTTGCATCACTCTGTCTCTGTCTCTCTGTCTGTCTCTGTCTGTCTTGTCTCTCTTGCTCTCTCTCTCTGTCTCTCGCTCAAACTTCCTTGAGACGCCCTCCCCTCTCTATAATGCAACCATGCTCTCCCCCCCCCCTCCCTCCCCCCCGCTCTGCTGTTAGTCACCCTGTCTCCTCGTGTTATGATTACCTCACCCTTTCTGTCTGATGTGTCCATTTAGACTTCAAATTAATCACATCCGACAATCTGGTTGTTGCTATTCCCGGAGTTCAAAGTCCTGTGTGAGTGCAACGGCAGGAGAGCGAAAAACAGAGTGAGAGGAGAGAGAGAGAGAGAGAGAGAGAGAGAGAGAGAGAGAGAGAGAGAGAGGAGAGAGAGAGAGCGAGGAGAGAGAGAGAGAGAGAGAGAGAGAGAGAGAAACATTAGGGTCGAAGTATTTAGCAGCGGAGTGATAATATGTGGAGTGATTACTTATCGGTTTTTGATTTTTTTATACTTATTAGATTCGGTCGAGCGCATCATTTGTCAGTTTTTTCCCCCCTCCTCCTCCTCCTCCTCCTGTGCTATTGTTCTTTGGGTTTTGTTAATTGCGGAATCCGGTGGAATTAACGGCAAATTAAAAGCCTTAACTGTTGACTCTATCTGAAGTCAGTCTCCACAAACAATTTCATAAAACAATAGAAGGGGATTAATGAAAATGCAGCTGGATTTCTGTTCTGCAAAGCGCCTGCGATGTAAAGGGGGGGGGGTTTATGTGTGTGTGTGTGTGTGTGTGTGGGGGAGGGGGGGGGGGGGGTGGGGGGGTGCAGGGGGGGGGAACCAATTAACTACCCTTCAGGATGACTTTCACTCCTAACTGTCTGCCTGTTTCACTGCCAGAAAGCGGGATTAATTCTCAATTAATCCCTCCACCAGAACAACTCAGCCTTTGTCTGCCGGGGAGGACACAGAGCGGTACAACACGGAGGTTAGCCCCCAGTCCGTCTGCTGGTGGATAGGAGGGACCACCGCACCCTCCCACCCCCCCTCACAACTAACCCCCCGTCCCCACCCACAACCTCCCCCAGACCCCCCCACCTTCCCCAGGATTGATACACCCAGCAGGGCCCACTCTCCTGAAGCCTAAAATAAGAGCCATTAACGCGGGATTGCTTGGACGAAGATTTTTTTTGCTTTCGTTTTAAGGATTTGGAGCTTTATTAGCCATGCATATTAATGAGTCAATTAATTTTGTTCGACCTCGCTCGTGGTCTGTTTGTTTTTCTCTGTGTTTTTAGTTTTTGTTTTTCTACTTTGTCTCGGCTTCATTTTTATTTCTTTTTTCCTCCCACTGACCTTTTATCATAGATGTGTTCACGCTCTGCTCGCCCCGACCACTTACGCCGTACTGCGTTTCCCATCGTCCCCATGTCCAAAAAAGGGAGGGAGTCCGTGTGAGTGTGTGTGTGTGTGTGTGTGTGTGTGTGTGTGTGTTTAGCAGAGAGCTACCCTCCCCTCTCCTCCTCCTCTCTCTTGTTTTCTCTCTGTCACTCTCTCTCTCTCTCCCACTCTCTCTCTCTTTCTCTTTCTCTCTCTCTTCTCTGTCTCTCTCTCTCTGTCTTCTGTCTCTCTCTCTCTCCTCTCTCTCCTCTCTCTCCCCCCCCCCTCTCTCTCTCTCTCTCTCATCTCCTCTCTCTCTCTCTCTCTCTCTCTCTCTCTCTCTCTCTCTCTCTCTCTATCTCTCCTCTCTCCTTCATGCATCTACCATCCGCCCTCCATCTCATCTTCTGCGCTGTATTTGCATTGAGCCTATTCTTAGACTGTCTCAATCAGTTTCCCTGTGCACCTGTCAAACACCGCCTTGCACAGGTAGCCGCCGCGGCAGCAGGGCCCTTATCTGATCTAGATAGCTGGATTACGCCGGAGTGCGGGTGTGTGCGCGTCTGTGAGTGTGTGTGTGTGCGTGTGTGAGTGTGTGTGAGCGTGCACACTAACAGACACGAGCAGGCGCACACACACGCCCACACACACTCGTGCACACACACACAGACACAGGCCCGCACTATCAATTTATTAGCAACAGGAACAGCTGCATCCGCTAGCAAACTGTGAACCTTTGTTACCGAATAATATATCAAAGATCAAATGGTGTGAAATCAAAGGCGTTCAAAGAGTTCAGCCTCAGTCCTGCCTGCTGTAAAAAACAAAACAAAACTAAAACACCTTTTTAGCGTGTTGTGCGCCCGTGTGCAGGCGGGAGATCGCTGTCGTCTCGCCGTGTGTCATGCGGTGTGTGTGTCGTGCTAGCGGAGGTGAGTGCCTTCGTGGCCTGCCCTGGTGGCGACGCCATCACACCATAATACCATCACTTCCTCCTCCACCCTTTGGGATGGGGTACGAACGGCCATGAACGCCATGGTGTTTGGCGTTTTTGATTTGGTGAGAGTAAAGGGGGTTGGCGGTGGGGGAAGGCGTCATACGACGGTACGACGACAGAGCTGATCGGCCGCCTCGTCGCAATCGGCCACTGGATCGGAGCTGTTTGAAGCCCTCTCAGCTGTGAAAGGGAAACTACGGAAGAGAGATTGTTCTCCATGCATCATTAATGTTAAAAGCTGATTCCCTAATCGCGTGTTCCGTAAATACGGAACGCGCGAGCGGCGGCGGCGGTGTTTAGCGCCACATCAACCGCCGCCGATAATGAGTAAGCAGACTTCCGACATCACAGGCCACTGATGAGGGAGCGCCTAATTGTTTGACATTTTCATGCCTAATGGATGATTCTCTTAATTAAAAAAGATACTGTACCAAATGTTCGAAATCAGATAGTGCTTAAAGTAAATTCACTTAATCAAATGTTGGGGGGAAAAGAAACTGTTCCAGGAAAGTCTAAATGAGATCGGTAGATATGATTTCGTTCCAATATTTATTAATTGCGAGTGCCTTTGGTTAGCAAAACAGAAGAGCTCTTATCTTTTAACTCCGAGGAAATTTCATCTCACCACCAGTGACGACTGATCTCTCCCTTCTTTTTTTTTTTCTCCATGAACTGCGATGCATATGAAACAAAACAAGGCTTTAAAAACTTACCCAGTCAGGGTGCCTTTGAGGACATTTAATTAAAATCTAATCCTGCATTCATTAAGGCTCACATAAATTAAGCTGTCATTCATAAGATTTATGGATTCTCATTTGCATATTGCATACAATTCATCAATTACTCAAGTATGAAAGGAGCGCATTTCCCTTGGAGCTGCCTGCGAGCCTGCCAACATTTGAAATGAGAGAAAGAGCCCGACTGTCAGGCATTCAGCGCAAACTTTTCCCCCCACAATGTCTGCGCGCTGATTAATCTCATTTCCTAGGCATCCCTTACAAGATGCTACACAGTCCAGCTGCACTTTCCAATTATTTCCCCTGTCCTCTCAACCAACTTTGAAAGCCGTAACAGCTAAACGCGGACGCAGAGGCTATCCCCTGTTTCGTCTTTATGTATATAACGTGTCTTTCGGCCGGTGTAATAATAAATTAGAGAGAGGAGATTTTTTTTCTTTTTTTCTTTTAGAGATCTTAATGGAAAGGGGAATGTCGTCATTTTTATTGCAAATCCCATCAGACAAATATTCCGGCTGCTGTAACAGCATATTTCCTGTCACATTTTAAGAGAGCTACATCCAGCAGGCATGCTGATGGAGGGAGAGAGACAGAGAGACAGCGAGAGAGAGGGAGAGAGAGAGGGAGAGGGAGAGAGAGAGAGAGAGAGGAGAGAGAGAGAGACAGAGAGAGAGAGAGAGAGAGAGAGAGAGGGAGAGAGAGAGAGAGAGAGAGAGAGACAGGCAGAGAGAGAGCAACAGCGCAGAAGATGAGATGGAGGGCGGATGGTAGATGCATGAAGGAGATGGATGAGTGGATACATTCGCGTGTGTCACTTTCTGAGGCTCGGGGAGATTATTATGGCCATCAGAGCCCGGAGACTGCTAGCGTCAGCAGTTAATGCTATGATAAAGGCTATGGGATTTGCTTTTTAACTTCTTTGCTTTGTTATTTTTTTATTGTTGTTGTTGTCGCTGTTGAAGGGAATCTTTATTTCATTATTTCCCATTCCTGTTTTTCAACGTATATTACGTATACTGCTACGTTCTATTGTCAATGTATTTACTTTCATGGATACTTTTATTTTGTAAGCTTTACGGTGCCTGTATGCATACAGATGTCTCTTTTAGCTCAGGGTAGCTCTGCATCGCAGCACATATTACATATTTTATTGGTGCTTTTTTGTTGCATTTTAATTAAATTGTTGTTTTTTTCTTCCCCCTCGCCGATCAGCACAACTATTATCTTATCAACGGGGATTGTAAAACGTTGGTAATATTCCACCGTGCGTGCCATGTTATTTTCTTCCTCTTCCACAAATACAGATAACCTCTCTGGAGAGGCACATGCGTATTATTTAAACCTTTTGATTAAACCAAATAAAGACGGGGGGTAGAACATAAACACAAATAAAACCAAAACTCAGCAAATCCGGCCTCTGTTGGTCTGGTGGGGGTGTGGGTGTGTGTGGGTGGGTGGGGGTGTGTGTGGGGTGGGTTGGGTGGGTTCTGCCTGACCTGGCAGTTTAAAGGGTAGCACTGCTGCTTTGTTTTATCAATAGCGGCGTGTTTTCATGGGCCGGTCACCGTCTTCGCCAACCAATCAATGGGCCCGCTATCGCCGTGGAAAAGAAATGAAAAATGAAAATGAGATAATCCTCCAGTTAAAAGGTTACTCGGAGGGTGATAAAAGCTATTTTGTTAATTTATTTACTCTCTGCACCGGCGAGATAAAGAAAAGGAACAATTAGAAAATTCTAGGTGAGAGATTTTAAAAGTGCAATGACATTGGGTTAATATTTTATAAGGGCTGATTGGCAGAGACCCGGCAAGGCCTTTTGTTTACACAAGCCACAGACCGAATGATTCACTTGCCTGTTTTGGCCGACGGAAATGGAATAAATATCTTCCCCCTTACCTTTTGGAAAAACGTCAAACGAAAGAGCGAGATAAAAGGTTAATGGCTCAATCACAGGCCTACAGGAAATAATGTAATGTTCCTTTTTCCACCCTGCAAACTCCACGGCACCGTATTGACTCAACCAAGTTGAATTCCTCCAGATATCTGGAGGGGGGTGTTGCCGAGGGGTGGTGGTGGTGGGAAGGTGGGGTGGGGGTGGGGTATGGGGGTGAGGACATGGAGGGAGGGCTTAGATGGGTGAGGTGGAGGGGGAGCAGGAGGGCGAGTCATTTTTGTATGTAACCAAATCCCGTTGAGGGGGGGGCAGTGCGGCTCACTTGGACTAAACATCACATTTGTGGTTTCAATTGATTTATAACAGATCATAATCACTGCATTAACGGCATTCTGGGTAATCAGATCTCAGTCACTGCTTCCGTCGGCAGAAGACGGAGTCTGATAGTGAGATGTCATTTTTTTGTGCGAGTGTGTGTGTGTGTGTGTGTGAGATCAAACTACCCCTTTCCTCTCCTTCTCTTACCTCAGCCCCCGCTACCCCCCCCCCCCCCCCCCCCGGGGGTGCGATATCTGATGTGATGCTATACCACTTATTATACCTATCACCTTGTGTTGGCTTCCTGTAAACGGGGGTGAGAACACGAATTTAATTATTGTGCTTTTATTGTATTGTTGCATTGAAATCGGAGCCGCGCGGAGTGTATTGTCGGGGGCCCGGGCGTAATCTGATTGCCGGTGCCGGCGCAGTGTGTTGGATAGTATCGGGTTGCCGCCGACTCTGCTGGGTCAACACCGAGTCGGGCCATTAAAGGAAGTTTGGTTCAGGGAAAGTTCACCGCTATTTTGTTTTCGCTATGCGTAGAAGAAGGAGGGGGAGGGTAAAAAGGAAAGAAAAAAGAAGAGCTAGAATAGTCCTGGAACATACTTGGGGCCCCCATACCCCCCCCCCCCCCCCCCTTCCTCCCATCCACGCAAGGCGGCTGGGGCCCCAATTCGTTCTTTCTTAATTCGAGCCAGAGGCCTCCTGCAGGAGATCTGTATAAGTATATAAAGACAAATAGAGGAGGGAGAGGGGAATGTAATTCTTTGAGGATCGACTTCCACCGCCCGCCCCGCGGAGCAAGCGGGCGGGCAAATACAAATACACCGCCACTCCCAATGTACATCTGACGCATGCCTTCTCCTCCTCTACCTCCTCTACCTCCTCTCCTCCCCTCGGACAAACATTCAGATGAAAATACATCCATCCATTCATCCATTCTCGTCCGCTTATCCAGGGCTGGGTAGCGGTGGCAGCCGTCTAAGGCTGAGCCCAGCCACCCTGCGGAGGAAACTCATTTCGGCCGCTTGTATCCGCAATCTCATTCTTTCGGTCACTACCAAATGCTCGTGACCATAGGTGAGGTTTGGAAAGTAGATGGACCAGTAAATCTTTGTTACTCAAATACTTGAACTCCTTCCCTTGAGGCAGCAACTCATTCCCAACCCGGAGGGAACACTCCACCATTTTCTGGCAGAGAACCATGGCCTCAGACTTGGAGGTGCTGACTCTCATCCCGACCGCTTCACACTCGGCTGAAAACCGCCCCAGTGCATGCTGGAGGTCACAGTCTGATGTAGCCAACAGAACCACATCATCTGCAAAGAGCAGAGATGCAATTCTGAGGTCCCCAAACCGGACACTCTCCTCACCTCGGCTGCGCCTTGAGATTCTGTCCATGAAGACACCACGTGTGCGTTGAAGTCCCCCAGTAGAACTATGGAGTCCCCGGATGGAACCCTTTCCAGGATGCCACCCAAGGACTCCAAGAAGGCCGGATACTCGTTTGGTGCGTAGGCACACACAACAGTCAGAGCCTTCCCCCCAGCTACTTGCAGTCGCATGGAGGCGACCCTCTCATCCACCGGAGAGAACTCCAACACAGCCGGGGACTTGTGAGTATCCCCACACCCGCCTGGCGCCTCACACCCTGGGCAACTCCGGAAAAGGAGAGGGTCCAGCCCCTCTCCAGGAGTTTGGTTCCAGAACCAGTGCTGTGCGTCCCCCCCAAAGAATAGCCACCTTATCGTGGTGGGGGTTTGTGTGGGAGCTGTGTTGTCTGGGGCATTAGCCACTGGTAGGGTCTCCCAAGGCAAAGTGGTCTCAGGGGAGGGGCCAGACTAAGAGCGATTCAAAGACCCCATGAAAAGACTCCCGGAAAGAACAGTCACCTCGCCCGGACAAGGGAAACCGGGGCACCCTTCTGGAGCCAGACCTGGGAGGGGAGCTCGTCGGCAAGCGCCTGGTTGCCGGACCTGGATCCACGGGGCCCGGCCGGCCAAGCCCGAAAAGACTACGTGGAGTCACCTCCCTGTGGGCTCACCACCTGCAGGGAGAGTCATTGGGGTCGGGTGCATTGTATACCGGGCGGTAGGCAAAAGCGGGGTCCTGGGCGTGCGGATCCCCAGCATCGCCAGTGGAACGTCACCTCACTGGCGGGGAAGGAGCCGCGTAGGTCTGGGGGAGGTGGAGCGGTACCAACAGACAGCTCCAATATGGGACAATTTTCCCAGATCGATATCTCACTGCAATATCAGAGAAAAGGAGCTGATATTAGTCTACACAGTGTATTACAGATTGGGTACATTTCTACTCCTCTGCACTCCCAGTGAACCTGGGCCATATTTCATCCATGTCGGCAGCGGCGGTTTACACATTCTCTCTCACACACACACACACACACACAAAATAAAATAAAATAAAATAAAATAAAAACCCTCCAGAAACTAATCGCGGCGTATAGACGTCGCGATTGGCGGCTGGCATCGGGCTGGAAGTCTCTGTGTACATGGACATTGGGGATGTGATGAACTGAATATCTGCGTTGAGCGCGTATATATTGGTGTGACCCTGAAGTGTTTGGTCATCATTGTGTAATGTAGGACACAGATCTCACACACACACACGCACACATATTTTACGCAGACACAAAACAAGGGGATGGCTATATGCTGGGATGGACGTGTCTACCCTGAGTGTCTGTAAGAAATAGGATCTGTCCTGAAAGGGTTTTTTCTATGCTTTCCACACCACTTAGCCATGGACAATTCTCCTATTCTCACCTCCACGGTGATTTGTGCACCGTTCATTTGAGTCCATCACTTAATGTCAAGTTTCCAGCTTAAAAGTAATGTATGTGACCTAAATTAATGGAATGAGACAACTGTGACATCTGACACAAAGAGTGAGAGAGAAAGAGACAGACAGAGAGAGAGAGTGTGTGTGTGTGAGAGAGAGAGGGAGAGAGAGAGATGGGGGAGAGAGAGAGACAGACAGAGAGAGAGAGAAACAGGGGGGAGAGGAACAGCAGGAGATAGAGAGAGAGAGAAAGAGAGTGAGAGACACACAGTCACACAGTCACACACACACACACACACACACACACACACACACAAATAAAACATAGACTAAAGAAATGTCTGCACAGGCGTTGCTAATATCTTCCCTCCCTGGGGGTCCGAGGGGCCCCTCAGCTGTCATCTGCAATAGGACCAGCCTTTTGTTAGAGCCTAAGGTTCGTTAAGAGCTATTAATGGCAACACAGTGTTGCATGTGCAGGGGGGGG
>PIJE02003845.1:0-29655 GCA_002895965.2 Coryphaenoides rupestris | reverse complement strand
GTCGAACTCCTCTCCTCTCCTCTCCTCCTCTCCTCCCTCCCTCCTCGATAATCATTTACTCATAAATCAGCCATTCAATCAATCAGCAGCAAAGCCAGCAACAAGCTCTATCCATCGCCCATGGCCGACCTGGAACGCCATCGTCGAGAACCGGACCTGCGCCCCGGCACCACCTGCAGGGCCGCGCATGTTTGGTCCAGGATCTGGTCTGGGTCTCGTTCTCCTCTGGCCTGCCCTGTTTGGGTGGAGGGGCTATTAGGGACCTTGTGCCACCACCACCCACCACCACCTCCCATCACCCCCACCTTAATCACACCGCCACCACCATCTCCATCTCCATCTCCATCTTTCATCACACCACCACCACCACCTCCACCTCCTCCTCCCTCCTTCCTCCCGAGCTGACATGTCCTGGAAATGGTTCCCGGAGCTTAAGCGATTCAAATAAAGCCTTTTGTCAGGACTTTGTAAGCACCAGTGACGTGCGGGGGGGTGGGGGGGGGGGGGGGGCAGATACGACACAATCCGCCTCCCCTCGCGGCCCGGCCCTCCCCGCCCCCAAACAAACCTTTTTTCATTAGAGCAACAAACACTCCATGTCTCTGTGTGTGTGTGTATGTGTGGTGTGTGTGTGTGTGTGTGGTGTGTGTGTGTGTGTGTGTGTGTGTGTGTGTGTGTGTGTGTTGTGTGTGCTGTGCTGTGTGTGTGTTGTGTCGTGTGCGTGCTCGCTCGTGTGTGTGTTCTGTAAAGCTGTCGCATCCACCCATGTCCCCACAGGGAACGGTCCTCAAGCCCGTCTCTCAACAGACCTCCAGCCACACACCAGGCGCGTCTAATAAGGCCACTTAAGGACCCCAAAATCATGCCCCCCCGTGCAGGAGGGGGGGGGCGGGGGTGCGGGGTGGGGGGGGGGGCTAGGCGGGCCGGTGTTCATGACACTTCGTAAAACAAGAGCCGGAGACAGAGGAGAGGAAAGAAAGAAGAGAGAGACGAGAGAGAGAGAGAAGAGGGGACGAGAGAGAAGGAAAGGGAGAGAGACGAGAGCAGGGAGACGAGAAGAGACAGAGAGAAGGGGGCACAGAATGGAGGGCGGGGCGGGGGGCGTACGGATTAGAGAGAGAGACGAGAGAATATTGACGAGGAGAGAGAGACAGCGAGACGATCGAGAGAGAGACGAGAGGACCACGCACTGAGATTTGTGACGAGAGAGAGCCGGAGACCGAGGCAATGACGAGAGAGGTGGTAGACGAGAGCGACGAAGAGAGAGAGAGGGGGAGAGAGTGAGAGAGAGGGGGAGGAGAGGAGAGAGAGAGGGTGGAGAGGGATATATATATAGGGTATGACAGAAGGGAGAGAGGGGTAGAGAAGAGCACGAGAGGGGGAGAGAGAGAGAGAGACGAGGAGGACGAGAGACGAGATCGAGAGGAGAGAGACCGAGAGAGAGAACGAGAGACGAGGTCCGGGGAGAGAGGACGGACGAGGAGGAGAGAGAGAGACGAGGAGATGAGCCAGCTGCAGCAGGCCCAGCAGTTCCTCACTGGATAAGAGCTGTCCAGGGGAGTCGAAGTCGATTAGCACAGACAGAAACAGCACGAAGGTAGGCCAGAGGAGAAGAGAGGAGACCAGAAGGACACGAGGGGGGGTAGAGAGAGAGACGACGCGAGAGGCGAGAGACGGAGCAGAGGAGAGAACGGAGAGACGTAGAGAGACGAGAGCACGAGCAGGACTAATCGTGCCAGCGGACTCTTGTATCAGACAAGATGAAAAGAGCTCAACAGCCCCCCCTTCCCCTCTCTCCTCTCTCTCTCTCTCTCTCTCCAAGGAGGAGAGAGAGAGAGACGAGAGAGAGAGAGCAGAGGAGAGATGGGAGCTGGAAGAGAGGAGGAAGAGAGGAGAGAGAGCGCTTGTGAAACACAATTGCCCTCCCACTCCCACTTTCCTCTCAATCACTGTGCGACAATAACGCGACACCCCCCCCCACCCACGCCCACTTCTCCCTCCCTCCCTACCCTCTTCCTCCCCAACAGACTCTTCTGCCTTTACTAATTTCGCAATTTCTGTGGCTGTTCTAATCCCCGGCCTTCCTCTGGGGCCCAATAATGGACTCCCTCGCGATCAGCCTCTTATCCAGCGAGGAGGGGGCGAGTGAGGGGTGAGAGAGAAGAAGAGATGAGGAGATGAGAGAGAGAGAGAGAGAGCAGGCGAGAGGGTAGAGAAGAGAAGAGAGAGAGGCTGGTGCTTGAAGAGCGGGAGAAAGGGGGTGAGAGTGAGGTGGGCAGGCGGGGCAGGGGGCTGTGATCCAAAGTCTGCTGCCTGGGTCCAAGTGCATTTCTTCTTTCTCTAGCCCCCACCCCCCCCCCCCCCCCCCCACCCCCGCCCATTAAGAGGCCAGACCCTAGACCCTATAGTGCCCCCTTCCTTTGGCCTCCTATAGCACACGCCACTACGAGAACCGTCACCATATAGAGTTATAGACGCTCAAATAACGTCTTGGGAATTATTTGTATTTTGGTATTGGGGGATTTTTGGGACATTAATTTCCGAGATGATTTGTCAAAAATTGTAATTGTAAAGATTGTTGACACACACACACGCACACAACACACACACACACACACACACACCACACACAACACACACACACCACACACACACACACACACACACACACACAACACGAGACACACACTTTCATGCAGATAACTAACGATTGAGAGTACGCAGACGAGGAGGCAGTATCGGCACTGCGGGTACTCGTGTGTGTCGTGTGGCACTCACCACCAGATGGGATAGCCTCCGAGGACCCGCGAGGTGGACAGCCACACGCCATCCACCCACGGGTGTCGGACCATTGTGCACGGTTTACGCATTACTTCTTGTATTGTTAAATCGTTGGACAACCCATTTGGATGCCTACCTGTCTGTTCCTCACCCACCTGCCTACCTACCTGCCTGTCTGTCCCGCACCTGTCTGCCTGCCGGTATCACGGTAATAAATAACATTCTTGTACTGCAAAACCCCGAGTCCTGAGTCTTGCGTTTGGGTCCTCCTGCCCCACATCGTAACACCATTTAGACATTTGGTCATGGACTATGTGGACATGATTAAGAAGGTAAATGGAAAAAGATACATGTTAGTAGTCATAGATAGATTCAGTAGATGGGTAGAGGCAGTCCCATCAAAAGATCAAAGTGCGGCTACTGTAATCAAATTCTTGGTTTGGAATTCCGACAGAAATAAGTTCAGACAATGGTTCAGCGTTTATTCAGAAAACAGTAAAACAGGTAATACAGCAGTTGCATATCAAACAAAGGTTAGGCTGTGTGTATCATCCTCAGTCGCAGGGAATGGTGGAAAGGGTGAATGGGACACTCAAGACAAAAATAAACAAGGTATGTGCAAGTGCTAAATTGAATTGGATAGATGCATTGCCACTAACACTAATGAGTTATCGCATGCAGGCTAACAGAATGACGCATCTAACTCCGCATGAAATGTTTACGGGTCGACCCATGCCTGCACCTATGCCTGCACCTACCATTAGAGGACCCCATAAGGGACCTCCGTTGGAGCAATTACAAATGGAGATAAGGGAATATATTAAACAACTTACTGCTGTACATAAGCTTATATTCCAACAAGAAAAATGCAGAGTTCCAGAGCCAGAAGACGATCCACCAAGGGGGGTGGAGCCTGGTGATCAAGTCTACCTGAGGGTGTTCAGGAGACACTGGATGAGCCAAGGAGAGAAGGGCCATACAAAGTAGTCAGAGCAACGCCAACAGCTATCCAGGTGGAAGGGAGTACCACCTCAACCACTGCACAAAAACCACCCAGTCAAGGACGAGGGAGGAGCTTGGAAAAGATCGGGATGCAGACGCATCCAGACCTAACCAACCGCCCCAGGAAGACCAGACCCAGCCCAGCTCAGGAGCTACAGCACCAAAGTGAGGATGCTGAAACAGATGAGTGTGCTCCTGATACTCTATGGGCTCTGGCAGATGCCATTGGTCCAAGGATGGAGCCAGAGGAAGGAGGAAGCACCAATAACACGGCAGACCTGGAATAGCCAGTATTCACATATTGAGATCCATGATAGCATCTAAGATGGAAAAAGAGATGGTCCTCACAGTGGCAGACATAGTTGAGTCAAAAAGGTTAGAATGGGAGTATGTGGGAAATAACAGCCATGGTGATGATGAAGATGAGAGGTATGAAGTCTTAATCTCTTAATCTCTTAAAGTCTTCATCTCTGAAAGATTGAACTCCCCGAGAAGGCTTAACATGTGATTGTGCTAGTAACCTCTTCATGTGAATTGCATCAGCGACCTGAAGATAAAGAAGACTACAATACTGTCCAAAACCCCACATATGCATACAGCACACCAATACATGAAGATCATTGAATGAAAGAATGAACAATGTTCTCATTGGACAATGATAATATGACATGAAGGAGACATGTAAAAAGAGTTCCAGAAAAACTAACATGATGTGAAATGATAATTGGGATGAAGATTGTATACTGTTACTGTTGAGAAATGGTGAAAATATGAAAAAGTTAGGGGTTTCAGAAAGAATTAGATCAGTCATAATATTACGACTTATAGAGGGAACAAAAGATGCAAGGCTCTGATTAAGTTACATGCTGCCGCATACATGACATTGACAATTACGATATATTCTTTAGATGTATACAGCATACAGCAGTCCGCCCACTCTATATATCTCTCTGGGAAGCCCATTTTTTCCATACCCGAAATAGGTACTGGTGCGAGACCCGATCAAAAGCTTTCTCAAAGTCTAAATTCACGACTACTAGCCTGATGTTCCGAGAATTCCATATGTCCGTATTCTCGGCACAAAGTCAAGCATGTTCTCAGTGGGTGTTGGACTCCGCCAAGGTTGCCCCTTGTCACCGGTTCTGTTTGTGATCTTCATGGACAGAATCTCAAGGCGCAGCCGAGGTGAGGAGAGTGTCCGGTTTGGGGACCTCAGAATTGCATCTCTGCTCTTTGCAGATGATGTGGTTCTGTTGGCTACATCAGACCGTGACCTCCAGCATGCACTGGGGCGGTTTGCAGCCGAGTGTGAAGCAGTCGGGATGAGAGTCAGCACCTCCAAGTCTGAGGCCATGGTTCTCTGCCGGAAAACGGTGGAGTGTTCCCTCCGGGTTTGGGAGTGAGTTGCTGCCTCAAGCGAAGGAGTTCAAGTATCTCGGGGTCTTGTTCACGAGTGAGGGCAAAATGGAGCGGGAGATGGACAGACGGATTGGTGCAGCGTCTGCAGTGATGCGGGCGCTGTACCGGTCCGTTGTGGTGAAGAGGGAGCTGAGCCGGAAGGCGAAGCTTTCGATTTACAGGTCCATCTACGTTCCAACCCTCACCTATGGTCACGAGCTTTGGGTAGTGACCGAAAGAATGAGATCGCGGATACAAGCGGCCGAAATGAGTTTCCTCCGCAGGGTGGCTGGGCTCAGCCTTAGAGATAGGGTGAGGAGCTCAGACATCCGGAGGGAGCTCGGAGTAGAGCCGCTGCTCCTCCGCATCGAAAGGAGTCAGCTGAGGTGGTTCGGGCATCTGATTAGGATAAGCAGACGATAATGGATGGATGGATGGATAGCCTGATGTTTGTCTCTCTCATAACAGATGGTGTCTCTAATCAGTACAAGGCTGTCGGTGATCTTCCTCCCCGGTATGCCACAGGTTTGATCCGGGTGGATTACATCCCCTAAAACCACAGACCTTTGGTTTGCTAAAAAGTTTCCAGTCAAAGTTTAAAAGGGTGATTGGTCAGCAGTTCTTCAAGTCAGTCTTGTCATCCTTTTTGTGCAGTAGTTTCACTATCCATACTCTAAAACTGTCTGGTAGTCAGCCTAGTCTTTGGAAATCAGTGAGAACAGTCAGTAAGTCAGGTGCTAAAATGTCCCAGAAGGTGGTGTAAAATTCAAATGGAAGCCCATCTTCCCCTGCGGACTTTCCCCTCTTAAAACCAGACAAACATTTGTGAAGTTCTAAAAGCTTTTTATTTGTTCTCTAAAATACCACTTATTGATTATTTTTCTCCATGTTTTTCCTTGTACAATTCCCCATAAAATCCTTTGATTGTTTCCTTAACTTCTTCCAATGTTTCTGTAATTTCACCATTTGGTTTCTTTAATTTAAAAATACCCTCCCCCTTGTTATGAATTTTATTAAAAAAATATATTTTCCTCTTCTTCAATTTCCCTTTCTTTGCTCCTGACAATTACTCTAGACCCTATAGTGCCCCCTTCCTTTGGCCTCCTATAGCACACGCCACTACGAGAACCGTCACCATATAGAGTTATAGACGCTCAAATAACGTCTTGGGAATTATTTGTATTTTGGTATTGGGGGATTTTTGGGACATTAATTTCCGAGATGATTTGTCAAAAATTGTAATTGTAAAGATAATGTTGTTATTTTATATGTTTGAATAAGCAATTTTTTGATGAAGGTCCATGGATGTTAATATTTAGAGATATAACAACAGATGAAGATAGATCTTGTTTTGTATAATAAAAAATAAAATGGAGAATTCGAAATTGTCCCATTTCACATGAACTATCATCTATGCTTTTCTAATATATGTATTTAAGCCATGAACAAATAAGTAAAATTAGCAAATTAGCAAATAGCAAGAGAGCTGAGAACTGCACAGGGCTGGGCTTGTGGGTAGAGGTGAGAGGTGAGAGGTCACAGGGTCACACCTACAGTAGGTCCATCCCGGAGAGAAGAGCTTCCAAGCCATCAGGTGTAGTGATACTGCCACCTGCTGGTGAGAACTCTGCTGCCCTTGCATGTTGCAGGCCTATATTGCTCCCTTGCCTTACATTGCAATTAAAGATTTACAAAAGGTTTGTAAATCTATATGGTTTGTCTTTTGAAAGTTCCAAGATGCCCATACAGACAGTGGCTGCGCTATATTGTCCTCAACAACATCCTAAATGTAAGTTTTACTGTTAATAATATATATGGTGAGAATCGAGTCAGCTTGGTGGGCTATGTGATCGAGAAGATAAACATATACAATAATATACATACATACATACATACAAACATACATACTGTATATATATATTTGGTGGAGTAGAAAAGTGTAGTTTAATAGGGTATGACAAAACAACAATAATACAAATAATAATGACATTAAACAGCACTTAAAAATAAACTGTCTACTAACTGAAACAGGTGGCAAGTGGCTATTCATCACAAACAGCCTGAACAGGTCAGGAAGGTAGCAGGTATACATATAACAAATTAAGCTCACACATGCCTCACGTTCGCCAAAGACAGAGAGAGTTATTTCACCAAAGCGGTGGTTGTAATGGAACGCAGCCCTGTGGCCCCCAGTCCCCTGGCCCCCAGTCCCCTGGCCCCCAGTCCCCTGGCCCCCAGCCCCGTGGCCCCCAGTCCCCTGGCCCCCAGGCCCGTGGCCCCCAGCCCCGTGGCCCCCAGCCCCCGTGGCCCCCCGCCTGTCACTCAGTGTGCATGAAACGATATCCCAACATTAAAAAGGCAGCTTTTATTACAGACACGAGTCCTCGGAACAGAAGTCTACTTCTGAGAGTCAGAGGCCCCGCAGGCAGGCCTCATCATAGCATGTATGGAGTCAGTGTATAGGAGAGGATAGACACCCAGTGGCTTTTTAAGAAGTCTTATTTAGATCATCTTCATAGGGAGTCGCGCCGTCAAAGGGGATGACAGTGGGCTCGGATTACTATCAATCACACACACCCACCCACACACACACACACACACACACACACACACACACACACCCTAACATATATAAGTCTGCATAACTTTCCTTTTGTCAACGAGTGTCGCCTACACCATGAATAATAGGCCCACATTCTTAGACATTCTTAGATTAAGAAAGATATATTATTTCAAGTACCCACCCCCCCCACCACCGCAATGACTTAATTTGAGCAAAATAAATGCAACCCACCCAATATATTACTTTTATCCTATTATCCTTACTTTTTAATTTTTTTATTGATACGTTTTTATTCCATTTTAATTTAACTATCTTGCCATTGTTAACTTAGCCTATATTAAAGGATCACCTCTGTTTAAAATGCTATACATTCATTCATCAATCAAGGGTGAAATCAAATCAAATCATTAGATTTCACCACTGCAATTGACCCAAAAGGCAAAATGTTTTAATTAATGACAGAATGGATTTTTTGGAGTGGGTTTTACATCCAACATCAGGACCGTGAGACAATTTGAGCTTTAATATTTGTTTTTTTTTGGGGGGGGGAGATTAGGCTAAAATATTTCACACGAGTTTGATTTCAGAAACCCTGTCCTATGTTGTGTCCTGGCATCTACTGCCATCCAAAAGTGACGTCTTCAAACGACAGGAGCGCATGACGCGAGGATTTGGAAGCGACGTGTCATCATCTACTGCCTCTCTCTCTCTCTCTCTCTCTCTCTCTCTCTCTCTCTCTCTCTCTCTATCTCTCTGTCTCTCTCTCTGTCTCTGTCCCTCTCTCTCTGTCTCTGTCTCTCTCTCTCTCTCTCTCTGTGTCTCTCTCTCTCTCTGTGTCTCTCATCTGTGTAATCTTAACAAAGTCTTAGTCGTTGATGCATTGTTCGGGGTGCCAGGGATGGTGACCTCACCGCATCTCTAACCCCTGACTCACAGGACTGCGGGTTCTCCATCGCCAACAGCACCTGAGGGCCCTCACACACGCACACACACACACACACACACACACACACACACACACACACACACACAGAATCCCCTTCTCCTCGGCCTCGCAGAACCTGTTTAAAGGCGCTCACCCCTCCACCGTGTGTATATCATGTAACGTAACCTTGGATGTAAATAGAATAGAGAGTTGACCCCGTGTGGCCCCCGGGGCCCCCCTCGTCAAGCCATGTGAACTCATCTGTGTGGAACAAGACACTGCTGCTGGTCCGCTTTGATTCTCATCAAGTGTTCGTTTTCATGGCCTCTGGCGGGGAGGGAATCATCTTGTGGTCGTTCTTGATGTTTAACCGTGTCAAATGATAGCATTTATGTCACAAACATAAGAAAAGCAAGTAAGAAATATATTTTGCTTGGTTTTACTTTTTAGTTTATTGCTTGTTTTATGATATAATAAGGATATTCATAGATTAACAGTTTAATAATAGCCTTGGAATAGTCAAATCATCACACATAGCAGATTTTATTGTTTGTTTATCTTAGAGCGTTTTTTAATTGTTTTAATAGTACACCTTTTAAGCCTGTATTGTCTGATGATTTATAAGATCCTCTAATAAACATATATTATATTATATATTATATTATATTATATTATACTATATTATATTAGATTATATTACATATGATATGATATTATATATAATATATATTATATTATAATATATGATATATTATATATTATATATTATATTATATTATACTATATTATATTATGATTAATTATATTATATTATTATATTTATATATTATATTATATTATATTATATATATGATATTATAATATTATATATTATATTCTATATATATTATATATATTATGTTATGTTATATTATAATATATTATATTATACTATACTATTATATTATATTATATTATATTATATTATGTTATATTATATTATATATATCATATTATATTATATTATATATATACTATATATATATATTATATTATAATATATATATAATATATTATATATTATATTAATTTTATTATATATATTATATTATATTATATATATTATATATAATATAATATAATATAATATAATATAACATAATATAATATAATATAATATAATATAATATAATATAATATTCTACCTCTCCGTTTCTCAGGCTCCGCCCTGATCCCGCCCACAACGATGACGCAGAACGGGGGGCGTGGATACATCGGGTCAACACACTGGCGTGTGATTGGCTGCTTTTCGCCACGTGACACACCTACGCCAATCAGCACCGAGCGCGATAAGTAAACGACGATGATGGGGAGCGCTCCGAAAAGCGATGACGTAGCACCCTGTGTGTGTGTCTGTGCGTGCGTGCGTGCGTGCGTGCGTGCGTCTGTGTGCATGTGTGTGTGTGTGTACGTGTGTCTGTGCGTGTGTGTGTGTGTGTGTGTGTGTGTGTGTGTCTGTGCGTGTGTGCGTGTGTGTGTGTCAGCTGTTCTGTTCTGCAGATCGAGAGGACAGAGCAACGAAAAGAAGGAGATTCTTATTATTATGCATTGGGTTGTTTTTGTTGACAACAACAGAAACAGAAACAGAAACAGAAACAACAACAACAACAACGGACGTCCAGAAGCCGCCTAAGCCACATATTCCTGGGAGCGGGTCAGTAAACCACACTCTGCCACTCCGTCTGCATGCATGGTAAGATTAAATACGATAAGATAAGGTAAGATAAGGTAAGATTAAGTAAGATAAGATAAGGTAAGATGAGGTAAGATTAAATAAGATAAGTGTCATAAAAGGGTAGTAATAATAATAATAATAATAATAATGGTAAGAGGAAGTTTTGCACATGATATACAAAATATTAAGAATATTGCACATAATGATGAAAGGTAATACAGCATGGTAATGTTGCAAGGATAATGTTGAGAAGAAGTATTGCACATGATGATGAGAGGAGATGAGAGGTAACATTGCAAGGAATATGGTGTGACAACACGAGTGTTATAATTCAGCAGCATGCCACACAGGTTTATTATCCCTAAACTACATATAATTAGATTAGATCAGATTAGTGGAGATACTAGAGACAACTTCACAGTCATTGTTCAGGTTGTTGAGTACAGGACAGTGCAAAGCCGATGACGTGCAGTCGGCATCTATCCAGAAGGGCAAGATATACAAAATTATGTACAGAAAGTGCAGTAAGTACTACAGCATAAGTGATGGATAATTGAAGAGAGAGTGCAAATGTGCAATGTTGGAAGTCTCTCTCATCATATAAACACTACAATACTAAATGCACATTTCATCTGGATGTTAGTTTATTGAGTTGGAAATGGGCCAACGTCTTGTGGAGAAATTATTTAGCTCTATTTTTGTTTTGTTTTCCCATGCCTCGACTGTTTACTATAAATGATTTAGGAATGGTCTCTGCTTTGCTTTGCTTCTTTGCCATTACCAAAGGAAACAAGCATGAATACATTAAAGTTAAAGAACAAAGTCTAGTCTCTTTAACCTTTAACCTTAATATGCTTTTCTCTAAACACCATGAAATATTAAATATGGCTAGTTTAGTGGCCATATTTAATATATACACCCACACAAGGTTAGGCTATATGTAAATGAATTCGAATCATCTGCTGTTATCATTTTATAATATATCTAATTATGAATGCTCTTGCATTTGCAATATTCTCAATATCATGTGCAATATACATTTTTCAATACCATTGCCAACTGTTCAACATTCTAGTCAACTTATTTTTTGTTAAATGTTTCTTACTTTTATTGTTATTCTATTAGGTGTATACACTTTACGTGTATTATTCTATTGTTTTTATTCTTATGTTGTGCTTTTGTTGAGCAACCTCTGGCACAAGAATTTCCTTGGGGATTAACAAAGTTCTATCTTATCTTACAGTGGATACCGCTCTTCACCCTCACGTTCTTCATCACCTCCACCGCCGTGACCTTGGTCTTCATCATGAACGTGGGCACGGCGCACAGCGAGGTGAACCCCAACACGCGTGTGATGAACAGCCGGGGCATGTGGCTCTCCTACCTGCTGGGCATCGGCCTGCTGCACCTCATCCTGCTCAGCATCCCCGTCGCCAGCGTGCCCCTAGTGTGGACGCTCACCAACCTGCTGCACAACTTGGTGAGCCTCACGCCCTCTCACAAAGTAAATGGTCAACGGATTGCATTTATATAACGCTTTCGTCCAGAGCGCTTTACAGTGTTGCCTCACATTCACCCATTCATACACCGACGGCGGTGTCAACCATGCAAGGTAACAACCAACACGTCAGGAGCAGTTACGGTTAGGTGGTGTCTTGCTCAGGGACACCTCCACACTTAGCTAGGAGGAGCAGGTGGTGTCTTGCTCAGGGACACCTCCACACTTAGCTAGGAGGAGCAGGTGGTGTCTTGCTCAGGGACACCTCCACACTTAGCTAGGAGGCGGAGGAGCCCGGGGATCGAACCAGCAACCTTCCAGTTGGCAGACAACCACTCTCCCTCCTGAGCTACTGCCGCCCGGGTCAGGTGGCGTCTTGCTCAGGGACACCTCGACACTTAGCTAGGAGGGGGAGGAGCCCGGGGATCGAACCAGCAACCTTCCTGTTGCCAGACAACCGCTCTTATACCTCCTGAGCCACTGCCACACAAAGTAGACGATTGTTGTTGCATCGTCATAAAATCGAGACCGATTCGGACGACTACGTGACTCGAAGGATTGTCTGCATTGACAGCAAAATCCCGTTGGAATCTGAAGGCTGAATTTGGGGTAGTAATCTAGTCTAGTTCAGACATTACTACGACATCCTGTCTGGCTGACAGGATGTTGGCAGTGGGGATCAGTCTGCCATCGATTGGCCGACTTATTTCAGTTCGAATTCTCCTCTCCTTCCGCTATGTGCGTGTTACCGTTTTCAAAGTCACCATCCCTCCATGAAACAACAACAACAACAACAATAATAACTACCGAGCTAGCGACCTACACACTGAAAATGGTGTAATTGTGCAATTAGGCAGCCATTCGAATGCCAGGATTCGCCTCCCCGCGTGCAAATATTCCACCAAAACAAGTCCCACCCACACGACACTACCGGTATCTTGCGTTGTTGTGTCCTGGGCTTAGCGCCGCCCAAGACGACTGTGATTGGTTTAAAGAAATACAAACAAGACATGGTGTTTTATCCCCCTTATCCCAGAATGATAATGGGTTCTTCAGCGTTCAGACCTTTCTCCAGCACTGTGGCACACCAATAAAAGAAAGTTGGCAGATATAACAGGTCTGGCTATGCGAGGCTCGTAGTACATTAGCACTGGACTGCTATAGGATGTCTGTAGGAGTCTGTTCCTCTCTCGATCTCTCTCATCGCTATCTGTAATCAAACCAGACCAGTCTATTAGTTGATGAGGCCAGTTGACAGGAAAAGCTTTCAATGACCATAGCTAAATTAAAATGTGTATTTTCCTTCTAACTCTGTTCCCCGTCTATGATTTTTATTCTCTTATTCTTGTAACGCGACCAGGTAAAGGTGAAAAAAACATCTGAACAAAATGTATTTACTGTATATTGAAACTAGCCGACATACACACTTGCGAAGACAGCTTAATTTAGCCCGTCCAACTTTGAACCCGACTTGACAGACACAAACAATGTAAGAGCAGTGTGGTCACTGGTCAGCCTCGGAGTCGGACCTCGGTTCCAATCTTAAAACTTGATAAACAATGCAACGGGCGAGGAAGAAGAGAAAACGCAAACTAAAAATAGCTTCTGCGGCTGGCCTGGGGACCGCTGTTCTAGAACAAGAACACATTCCCCGCGGACCTCTGCGTCGAGTCATGCCGAGTGGCCGTATCCGAGCGAGGAATGTTTCCAACAACAGAGGCCTCGGCTTTGTACATTTAAAGGCTGTTGTGGCATCATGGCTTCATGGTCTTACCAAACATTTGCTCAACACCCCTCAGTACACTACTACACCACTACTACAGTACAGGATCAAATGTATACTCCAGCAGAATATAGTTGTCCGCGAACTATGCGTTGGGAATAGCGATAGTCTGAGTTAGTGATAAGGTTCTGTGTTCATACCCCAATGTCCAAACTGATGTAGGCGTCCTTAACGAAATATGTCCGTCATTCACGGGGGGCGGCAGTATCTCAGGAGGTATAAGAGCGGTTGTCTGGCAACAGGAAGGTTGCTGGTTCGATCCCCGGGCTCCGCCCCCTCCTAGCTAAGTGTGGAGGTGTCCCTGAGCAAGACACCACCTAACCCTACCTGCTCCTCCTAGCTAAGTGCGGAGGTGTCCCTGAACAAGACACCACCTAACCCTACCTGCTCCTCCTAGCTAAGTGTGGAGGTGTCCCTGAACAAGACACCACCTAACCCTACCTGCTCCTGACGTGTTGGTTGTTACCTTGAGATGCGATGGCTTCTTTGTGGTTGATATTGTGTGTACTTTTTACATGACATGTTATAGTTCCTGACATTTAGATCGTGAGTGAATATCAGGAACCTGTCCACTGGTAGTGAGAACGGTAGCGACATTTTCTCCATCTTGAATGTTCAAGATTCAATATTCAAGCGATTCAAGATTCCTCCTTTATTGCCATATGTAACAAGTACTATGGAATGCTTACTCCCCATTCACTCCTGCAGTATTCTTCTAAACATACATTCTAAAACAACTCTAAACAATTAGTGAAGATAAGTACCCAATAAGTACAGTAAAAAGTGACAAGCAGAGTAGCAGAGTTGTTCTTGTTGTTGTCATTGTGTCCTTCTGCATGCTAGCTATGTACCCCCACCTCTTCTCACTTCCCCCTGTCTGTTCTGTCTGTTCTGTCTGCGCTGCAGTGCATGTACCTCCTGCTGCACACCGTGAAGGGGACCCCGTTCGAGACCCCCGACCAGGGCAAGGCGCGGCTCCTGACCCACTGGGAGCAGATGGACTACGGCGTCCAGTTCACCGCCTCGCGCAAGTTCCTCACCATCACCCCCATCATCCTGTGAGTCCACTCTGCTCCACACACTACGACCTCTAACTCTGACCCTAACCCTGAACTTAATCCTAACCCTAAACTTAACCCTAACCTTAATCCTAATCCTAACCCAAACCGGCCAGGCGCACGGCAGGTATATAGTGTCGTCACATGACCTGCCATCATGGCTGTCACTTCAGTGGCCTCCATGTTTTCTTCTGTGTGGCAGCGTGCGATGTGTGTGACGTCTTGTCTTTCTGTCATTGTTCTTTTGAACATGCCGGTCGGTTCAGGGCCACGACCGGTTCACACTGGAACGATCGGAGATGATGGCCACAATAAATCAGAATTGAGCACTCAGGCTCGCGGTGTGAATGGAAACTTGGAGTGGACCGGACGGGAACTATTAATGCCTCTGTAGCTATCCCTCCGAAAGATGGTCTGAGACTTGACTGATGATTTCAGGTTTATTACGTCCAAAATCAACGTAAGAGCTGTATGTGTAAACACACCTTTTTCACCGCGAGCCAGTTTGCCTGCCTGCTGTTTGAACGTCAGTGGTAATGACGTGTTCTGTCTCAGCTGGCATTCACGGCCCACACACTTAACTCCTTACGTTGTCATACTCAGGCTCTGTCTTCTATAGCTCTATTTCTGTTCTCCTTCGGTCGAGAAGTTGTGATTCACTTGTACGTGACAACAACAACAACAACAACAGTAATAATACATTTCGTTTGTATGTGTATGCTGGTCAAGATCACCACAGCTGAGAAAAGTGAGTGTCCCTAGTGACACCACCTAACCCTACCTGCTCCTCCTAGCTAAGTGTGGAGGTGTCCCTGAACAAGACACCACCTAACCCTACCTGCTCCTGACGTGTTGGTTGTTACCTTGAGATGCGATGGCTTCTTTGTGGTTGATATTGTGTGTACTTTTTACATGACATGTTATAGTTCCTGACATTTAGATCGTGAGTGAATATCAGGAACCTGTCCACTGGTAGTGAGAACGGTAGCGACATTTTCTCCATCTTGAATGTTCAAGATTCAAGCGATTCAAGATTCCTCCTTTATTGCCAGATGTAACAAGGACTATGGAATGCTTACTCCCCATTCACTCCTGCAGTATTCTTCTAAACATACATTCTAAAACAACTCTAAACAATTAGTGAAGATAAGTACCCAATAAGTACAGTAAAAAGTGACAAGCAGAGTAGCAGAGTTGTTCTTGTTGTTGTCATTGTGTCCTTCTGCATGCAAGCTATGTACCCCCACCTCTTCTCACTTCCCCCTGTCTGTTCTGTCTGTTCTGTCTGTTCTGTCTGTTCTGTCTGCGCTGCAGTGCATGTACCTCCTGCTGCACACGGTGAAGGGGACCCTGTTCGAGACCCCCGACCAGGGCAAGGCGCGGCTCCTGACCCACTGGGAGCAGATGGACTACGGCGTCCAGTTCACCGCCTCGCGCAAGTTCCTCACCATCACCCCCATCATCCTGTGAGTCCACTCTGCTCCACACACTACGACCTCTAACTCTGACCCTAACCCTAACCCTAACCCTGAACTTAATCCTAACCCTAACGTTAACGTCTTGTCTTTCTGTCATTGTTCTTTTGAACATGCCGGTCGGTTCAGGGCCACGACCGGTTCACACTGGAACGATCGGAGATGATGGCCACAATAAATCCGAATTGAGCACTCAGGCTCGCGTTGTGAATGGAAACTTGGAGTGGACCGGACGGGAACTATTAATGCCTCTTTTCCCGGAAGTATTGCAGTAGAGGCAATCGTGGTGATGTCGTGATTCAAGACTTAAACACTGGTGTGTGTGTGTGTGTGTGTGTGTGTGTGTGTGTGTGTGTGTGTGTGTGTGTGTGTGTGTGTGTGTGTGTGTGTGTGAGAGAGAGAGAGAGAGAGAGAGAGTAAACCTAAATGTAATATTCCGAGAAACTAACGTTAACAAAACCTTTTTCACCGCGAGCCAGTTTGCCTGCCTGCTGTTTGAACGTCAGTGGTAATGACGTGTTCTGTCTCAGCTGGCATTCACGGCCCACACACTTAACTCCTTACGTTGTCATACTCAGGCTCTGTCTTCTATAGCTCTATTTCTGTTCTCCTTCGGTCGAGAAGTTGTGATTCACTTGTACGTGACAACAACAACAACAACAACAGTAATAATACATTTCGTTTGTATGTGTATGCTGGTCAAGATCACCACAGCTGAGAAAAGTGAGCTGAGTCATGTGCCCGTTTGGGAGTGTCCACCCAGATGTACGGTGTGACGGATGGGACACTGCCACTTGTGATGTCACTAGAGGGTAGTCACATGCCAATTTTGAAACGGCTTGTAAGGGCGAATCCCCCTTACACCTTTCACCTTTACATTTACATTTGGCAGACGCTTTCAGCCAAAGCGACTTACAAAGAGTACATTTGTAGAAAGAGAGACAGCAATATATCACTGTGGCACATAAAGATAAGATTGAACAGGATTCAAGCATTCATAGTTGCAAGGTTAATAGAATGAGTTTCATAATTGCTAGGTTGCCTGCATAATAGCCGGGATAAGAGCAGAGGTGCCATTCTGAGTGCATTAGCATACCTGGCAGTAGAATAGGGGCTCTTTAAAATGAATAATGATTCTAATAATGCTAATGCAGTTTGATTACGTAATCTGAAGTAACTAACCTCTTCTCCCCCCTCCAGCTACATCCTGACCAGCTTCTACACCAAGTACGACCGCGGTCACTTTGTGGTGAACACCGTGTCCCTGCTCACCGTGCTCATCCCCAAGCTGCCGCAGCTCCACGGGGTTCGTCTCTTCGGGATTAACAAGTACTGACCCGGCCGGCTGAAACGGGACACCGCCTGGACCCGGAACCCAGCCCACCACCACCACCTTCACCTCCAGGTCCCTCCGGGGGGATGGGATGGCTGAGAGAGCGAGAGGCAGGAGGCGGGGGGGCAGCTCACCGTGGTTTGACCCGTGAATTATGAGACGACTCCATTCCAGCAGCAGCAGCAGCAGCAGCAGCAGCAGCAGGGGTCTCTGGGCTGCTCAGTACCCACCCCTCCACCCCCATTACCCCCACCCTCCTACCCCCACCCTTGACGGGAAGCCTCCACCACGGTACCGGGAATCGGTCGAGCATGAATACGTACGTCGCTCCATCGAGCGGTCGACCTCCCCAACGGGCTGTCAAAGCAGACGTGATTGACACGGTGGGGAGGGGAGAATTGACCATTCTGGACGATGAAGTGAATTATTTTCGGGTCACGTGACGTGCGGAGGCCAGGAATCGCTGACGGCTTCAGCCTCCACGGCCGCGACCGTGGCACAGGCCTTACGTTTTGTCAGGCTACTTTAGACCCCGCGGTGGAGCGATTCAACGCGGACATATATGGTCGGTTAGGTCAGGACGTCGGTTTCGTTTTCTCGTAATCCCGTCGGCCGCTGCGTCACGTGTGTTTGTTCAGCTTCGCTCTTCATCCTCCTCCTCCCTCCTCCCTCCTCCTCCTCCTTCTCCTCCTCCTGCTCCCTCAGAAGCTCTTTGGCCTTGATGTCCTGATGCGTACGGGTGCTGCTGGCGTTCACCTCGGCCTCGGTGCTCGAGGAGGAACCTCAACGTTAGCCTGTCCCCTCCCCTCCTCCTTTAGGATTATTTTTAGCCCGGTTTTGTCGCGCAAAGTCGGTGGTGGTGAGTCAGCCCGAGATGTGGAACACTGTGGAGAACTTTGGGCTATTTTTGTCGGACCATTCCCATCTTTGGACCTTTTTCTCTTGATCGTGCTGATTCTTGCCAGAGAGAGAGAGAGAGAGAGAGAGAGAGAGAGAGAGAGAGAGAGAGAGAGAGAGAGACTATCTAAATGTTGCTGCTATGTAAAAAGAACAACAGCAAAAAAACTACCGTCTGACTTGTACACCAAAAATCGTGCAGAGTCACCTGCTATTTCTTTTAAATTAAAGCGATTACGATCAAACAGATTAGGAAAACAGTTTTTTATACGATCAGGGTCCTTAACTCATTTTGTTTATTTGACAAAATACGTTTTACACCAATTATAGGGAAGGTTGATAAATAGCCCGTCAACTGTGTTTTTTTGAGTATTTTTATTTGGAGTATTTGAAGAAAGCATCCTTTTCACCAGTGGCTCTCAGCTGGTCTCTCCTCAGGACCCACATGTGTCATCATCAGTCATTTAGTCGCGACCCAAAAATAAACAACGTACGTATATTTACCGATATTGCAGTAATCAACGGTGCCTTTGTGTGTACTGTTAAAAACACGGAGCGAACACAAAGCTGCGACAAATGGGACCGAACTCAATGAAACAGTGAGGCCACTGAAACATGAATTAACATTTAACCGACCGACTTATGGGAGGCGACCCACCGCTCTCCCGGACACCTCCACCTTGGGGTCAGGGTCCTCGGGAAATGGAGAGGTGCTATTCCAGGCACACGCCTAATTATGAATCACAAAGATCGTACGTTTGTATTGTCATGTGACCCGCGGGAGTGTGTGTGTGTGTGTGTGTGTGTGTGTGTGTGTGTGTGTGTGTGAGTGTGTGTGTGTGTGTGTGTGTGTGTGTGTGTGAGTGAGTGTGTGTGTCTGAGCGGTGCTAGATTGTGTTCTCCGGCCCACAATACTCAGCCTAATAATGGCCCAAACGGATCGGGTGCGAGACCTGAGAGAGGCTAAGAACAGACCGACCTTGGGGTCAATGAGGCAGCAGACTTCTTCTTTGGTCTTTGAATGTCGACAACTTCATGAAAAACCACGAGGGCTTTTTGGCATCGTGCAAACTAGATATAAAATGTCTTAGAAAGCTGAGTCAGGCGTTAGTGTTAGTTTGTTACGTCTTGTGGAAATGTAAGGACTTTAAGGGCAGCGTTTCATCAAATTTGCGCATATGAATGTTGATTAGATTTGTAGCATTTAGCTTAGCGTGGTTGTTTTTACTAAGCGACCGTTTTTAAGGGACATATCTTCATTTTATGTACTTGGCCGCAGGGCTAGACATAAACAAAACAGTATTTTATCTTTCTTACATCAGATAGGATTTATTGTGATGCTGTAGTGACTTGCGCTCGACTTGTAATCTGACTTGCGTTGAACTGAACTGAACAGGAGTTGAGGTTAAATGAAACTTGACAATGTACTGTCGGTCAATTCTACGATTATTCTGATAAGCGAGTGAAAGTGATGTATTCGGTACATGACATACGCCGAGATACTATATAACTGCACCGTGACAAATATTAGTTGGTACTATATGTGATGTATATGAGAGGCCAAATAAACCATTTTTACAATTATAGGACAATTCAGAACCCCCTCTCTCTCTCCCTCCATCTCTGTCTCTCTGAATTTGTACTTCAAATAAATCACTTTTCATATGTTAATGAGCAAAGAAATAAATGGTTTTGAAATACATTTTGCGAAGAAATAAATGGTATGTCGTCAGTATTCAGTTTTAAATGACCAAAAAATCTTTGAGGGGTTTTGTCAAGGACAAATCATGTATATTTTCTCACTTTTGAAGTACAATCCGTTGTCTATGTGTGTGTACTGCTCACACACACAAGCCTTTGTTTGACCAAAATGTACATCGAGACTACCTACTTGGCCGTTTGTTTTTTTGTACTTGGTGTGTGTAATGTGTAGGAACCTTCAACGGCTAACCTCAAGATAGGCTTCAGAGTTTGCTTCATTATTGTTATGCGCAGTTTCGAGTGGTCATCTACTGTGGCTGGAGTTCGGGTTCTGGTTCAGGTTCAGGTTCTGGATTGTCTGCAGCAAAGCAGCGAGCTCGGGAATCAATGTGACACAAGGCAGCATCACGAGGAATGATTCAAAGTGTATTCAGATACATAGAGCATATATACATTTTGGGATGGGAAGAACAGAGGAGCATTTACATGTAGACACAACAAATCATCTTGGGAAGCAGACGTGGAGACGCTCCCGCACCCCCGCCTCCCGGACGGCCATCCGGGGAGCAGGGACAACAAGGCCTCACATGGAGACCCTTCCGTCCCCATCCCCCAGACAGCCAATCCGGAGAGGCCAGGACACCAGGCCCCACGTGGACATGTAACAGACAGACAGACAGTTAAGTTGTGAAGCAGGGATACCACGGCCTCACGTGACCCACATGGAGATGCACCCGTCCCTATCCCCCCCAGACCACCAGACCCAGGAAGCAGGGACAGCAAGGTCTCACGTTGAGACGCTCCCGTCCCCACCTGCCAGACAGACAGTCCAGAGAAAAGAGGCAACAAGTTCCCACGACGACAACAACACTCGACGACAACAACACCAGCGACTGCATCTCAGAGGCCTCCCAGGGCCAACAGATAAGAGTGAAGCTAACTAGTCACGTAGGCCAAACAGCTAACTAGTCACGTAGGCCAAACAGCTAACTAGTCACGTAGGCCAAACAGCTAACTAGTCACGTAGGCCAAACGGCTAACTAGTCACGTAGGCCACACAGCTAACTAGTCACGTAGGCCAAACAGCTAATAGTCAACTAGGCCAAACAGCTAACTAGTCACGGGCCACACAGCTAACTAGTCACGTAGGCCAAACAGCTAACTAGTCACGTAGGCCACACGGCTAACTAGTCACGTAGGCCACACAGCTAACTAGTCACGTAGGCCACACGGCTAACTAGTCACGTAGGCCACACAGCTAACTAGTCACGTAGGCCAAACGGCTAACTAGTCACGTAGGCCAAACGGCTAACTAGTCACGAAGGCCACACGGCAGAGTGGAAAGTTACTGGCCCACAGGATTAATACATCCACAACTCCCAACAATTGCCCTCTTTTATTCTAACAGAATAATGGAGAACAGGAGTTGTGGTCCCCTCCTCGTCTAGGACAAGGGGGTTCACTAGAAACATCCTATTTCAAACTCTAAGCCATGATCAGTGTTTTATACAATAAGTACAAAATGTCGCTGGTAAGCAAGTCACACAAATGTCACATCCACAACTCCCAACAATTATCTTCTCAGAGAAAATATTACAGTTTAATTTCCAAACAGAGAAACACATTCAAAGCCAAGCAAAGCAGCCGTTTCTGGGGACGTTGCAACGTGATCCGTACACACCGGACCCGCGTCCAACGTAACCAGAGGCCTGCAGGTTGTTGATTAAACATTGATTAAGTGAGAGTGACATTTGAGGGTCACCCGGGGTCATGTCAAAAGGGGAGGGGAGGGGGGGGTGGGGTTGGGGAAGGGGGTGGGGTTTAACTTTGACCTCACATGGCCTTGTCTGTCCTCTCCACATGAGTTATACATTCATTTCAACAAGTGCCCAACTCCCTTATGAAGTCACCAAAGTGAGTTTAGAGTGTCCATGTGTGGTCATGCTCATTCTGTGTCACATTATGTTAAATAGATTTGATTTAATGGATCAATTGTGATGTGATGTGACCCTAATCTTAATGTTACCAGAACGTAATAACATACAATCTGAATATGCAATATATTGAGGGTATAATATAGGAAAACACAAAGGGCAATACAAATGACTCCTTCATAGGTCATAGTGTGTCGTCCGGAGGCAAAATGTGTCACATTGTGATGATAGTGTTATTTTCTACATTAAATACACCATATAGCATTGTGTCATAGGACATGGGTTGTCTGAGGTCACCTATGGACTTGTTGGACACCTTTCACGTTTGTCCAAGTCGGTTTATTTCTGTGACTGTCTGTATCCTATGCTTGAACATTTGTAGCTCATTAAAGACAGATGACTTGGTTTTTGTTGAGTTAGGTTGTTGTTATTATTTGATTATCATTGTGGCCTTTATTCCAATTGCTATTCGTTTAACTACAGCTAGGGGGCAGTGAATTGTCAAAAAAGACTACAGAGAAATACCTTTAGAACTGGAAGATATCAACATCTTTTCAATATTTTATCCATAACTTTTGCTAAATATTATTTTGTGTTTTATAAGCCAAATATGTGGCAAACTTCTGAAATAGGCATATAAGTTCAACCAGGGGCGGAATTTAGATTTCAAAGGTGGGGGGGACACAGTACAGCACAAATCCTCAAAAGGGTTTTAGTTTTTCAGATACCCCAACCCGAGGTAGAACAAAACACGACCATGTTGTTTTTCATCATTTTGATATGTACCCTTCATGAAATGGATGGTCTTAACAAAAAGATTTTATCCAGCAAAATGCAGCAAAAAGTGATGAAATTGATCAATATATTGACTCACCCCATAGGTGAAAAAGTGCAGAATAAAGCCACTCTGGAGATGGGGGGGTACCTACTTAATCTCATGTCATCTTTCACCTGTTGCTTGGATTTAGTTCAAATTTGCAGTAATAGTGCCCTGATATCTGCCCTACACCTCAAAGCAATAAGAATATCAAAATATGTATTTATTATAAAACTAGAGCCTAGAGGCTTTTAAATACAAAGTTGTCACAGGCAGAAATTTCACACAGGCAACTTTTTAAAAGAAAGTTACTTTTACTTTAAGGTAATATATGATGGTATGTTGGCACAGTTCAGGCCATCACATTGATTAAGAAACTTTGCACAAAAACAATCAAGGTGGTGCAATAAAGCAAAAGTGAGGAGTAAAATGCATTATTTTCATGTTAATATGGAACAAAGTATGCAAAAATATATTTTTTTATCTCTTTTATACTTTGGCGATATATCAAAAATAAAGTTTTAACTCCATTAAACCCTATGGAGCTCAAGATTTCAAAATGTATCTCCTCCTACAGTGTTTCAACTAGACACTCCAAGCTCCACTATAATAGATAATGTTATTTTATACAGATTGTTGAGTTATTCTCATTTCCATTCTCTCCATTCATTCTCTATGTCATTTATTACAACTTATAAGATACAAACACACACACACACACACACACACCCACACACAGCCCCCGGATTTGCTCCAAAAAATCTGGTCACCATACAGATTGATGACATCACTCACACTCTTTTTTTGAAAAAAGAATTATGATGAAGAACTATTATGTCCTCCGTCTTCTGCACTTTTGGGGGTTTGGACATTGCTAACGTTGCTAACATTGCTAACATTGCTAACGTTTCCGAGCTGCTGGCTGTTTGAATGAGAGCGCGAGAGCAGTGTTGCCAACTCTTCAATCAGGAAAGTAGCTATTGGCTGTAAATGACGTCATCACATAATTAGCATAACTGTGCTGTGCATGTAATGGACGCTGTAGGAGAGACACAAAGTGAGTAAAAAAACACACTAAATATGTTTAGAACTACAAATGAACTTTCTTCTGTCGATTCTTATTTTTTTTTATGTCACAATTCCAACCCTCCTCCTTTATCCGGGCTTGGGACCGACAAGAGAGAGAGTTTAGTTTTTTTTTAAATGTATTTTTTTTTCATTACATTGACGTCCCGCCCTGATCAGCCAGCGGGCGGCTTCGCGCATGCGCGATTCATTTGCAGTGTGGACGCGGAGGGGTGAACGTCTCGTGCTCTGACTGCAGCTGGGAGGGACTGCTGCGCGAGGATACGACTGGGCCGCCTGCACGGCAGCACGCGCCCGGTGGTCCTAGTGCTGCAGGCTCTGTCTCCGCGTGGTCCTAGTGCGTGCACGTTTTTAATATAACGTCGGCGTCACCAGTGTGGAAATTGCATTAAAAAGCAAAAGACAATTTCTCACGTTGAGCACACGAGTTCGTGTCGTTTAATTTGAATAGGAAAACCACTGAACTCTCAAAATGGCGCTGAGCCGTAACCCAAACAAGCATGGGGCTGTACGTCATCACACACACAGATTAGTTAAAGGGACCACGATCCCGAAACAGTCATACTTACATGCATAACACATAACATTAAACAACTGCATGAAATAACAGTGTGTAGAACCACACTAAAGAACAAGGGTGAATTATGTCACATTCACTACAACGTTAGTTTTCGGACTGTAAATAGTGGAGGAGTCGAATACTGTCTTCTGAAAAAGTGCAGGGGACATGTCCCCCGTGTCCCCCCCGTAAATTACGCCCCTGAGTTCAACTATTCCCTCAATATGCAAAAACTGCAGTCACCTACAAATCACGCTCTCATTTTTAATTTATAATCTTTACTTATCCGTCTAAGTATTGCCCACAAATACATACATGAATATTGTAATAAGCATAGCTTCGTTAAAAGTAACTTTTTGTGCAGAAGTTCCCCCTGGCTTTGACCATATAGGCTCACCAGACAGCCTGTATCCCAGCATTCAGACAATCATTCATCATTTAAAGTGTTTTACGCTTCAGGCGGAGTTTTAATCAACGATTCTCATTTTCTCTGAAAAACAAGAAGAAGAACAAAGTTACATAATTAAATGAAAAGCAGATTCTGGTTTTCCAACTTTACTTTTCACCAACAGGGGGCAGCAGAGGTGTGGCTCCACAGGCCTGGTGTCACCCTGGGGCCACGTTGCCTTGTGGCCCTAAACATTCCCACGTGTATTATTCATTTTTACTGTAAAATATTAAAGAAAATAAATAATTCACAACACACTGGCTTCCCTGCTAAAAGCTAAGTGTGAATCCATGACCTCGTCCTCCCAGAGTCAGACAGGGTCACCGCACGTCCCCGTTTCCTAGGGACAGTCCCCTTTGGCTAGCCTGTCCCCGTTTAAAAATAAAATAGGATACATGAGAATATATGAATAGAATTTTAAATGGCTTGCTCATGAATCTTAATTATGAGACAGTTGGTAATTAGTCTCCAGTCGTCTCGGGGGACTATATTAACTTTAGGCTTATAACTTACCATGAGCAGGCATGAACGATCAGAAACTATATAGGCTATCAATTAAGCAATATAGAACGATTCCTTATTCCCGTAGCCTACTTTGGCTTGTTTACCAGAGCTTAAAACGGTCCGGTGAAGCGGCGATTGGGAGCAAGCGAGGCTGTTGCTGAATAAAACAAAGTCTATCAAGTATCAACACTCGTACGCAATCACAGCCACAGAGTGCAAATTGGAATTCCCTTTCGCCGCCCAATGATCCATGTTCCTCCTCAGAGTAGGGCGGCCTTTTCCAAATCACCCGTAAGAATTTCGATGGAAGCAGAATAAAATCACGACATGAATCCAAAACATAGGCCTACAATATCCCCTATGGTTATCAATGCATTGGCAAAATGTATTCACGTATATATGCACTTATAAAGACCACAAAGTTCTACCTGTATTTAAGTTCAGTGTTTCTGTGGGTTCTCTGTCGTTTCAAGCATTCATAATTGCAAGGTTAATAGAACGACTTTCATAATTGCTAGGTTGCCTGCATAATAGCTGGGATAAGAGCAGACGTGCCATCAAAGAACATACAATATGCTAAACAATGCGTCGTACTATTAACAATGCCAAGACATACAAAGATGCTCGGGTTAGGAGAGGTTGTGCAGAGTTCAGGTGAACTGTAGTATATTCACCTGCCATGTCGCAACAATTTCACTGTTCAGAATGGCCCTGTTATGATGTACATGTGACAATAAAACGCTTTGACTATAGTGTCCATAGGGGGTGGGAGTCGGTGGGGATCAGTGGGGGTCTCGGGTCTTGTTAATGAGGCCATGGTGGGGAAGATGCTGTTCTTGTGGAGTGAGCTTTTGGTCCTCTCTCTCCATCCCTTCATCTCTCCATCCATCCATCCCTGAGGAGGTCGGCACGGCCGTGTTCCGCTCAAGACCGTCATCCAATATAGATGTCCTCCTCCCTCCCTCCCTCTCAGAAGACGATGAAGGGATGGAGATGAAAAGCACAACGCAACACAACAGCGTCTCCTCAAAGCGGTTCGTCTGAAAGATGCATGTCCCCATGTTGCTCACTGCAGGCTTCATGTAACCCGTTAGACATCTTCCACGTCTCCTGCAATATCTCTAGTGGCTGAGACACTGAGAGGTTGACCTCACACATGGATGCCAGGTGGTTGATGGAGGGAGAGAGAGCAAAGAGGTGGAGAGAGGCGGAGGATGGCAAAACAGGAGTAGTTAACGGGTGAGCGAGCCGGGTGATCGGGGACGGGACGACGCAGCGTAACCAGGAACTTCAAATCACGAACGTCTCTTTAAACAGCGGCGTCACGACCAAGGGCGTGGACCAGTCCACCGAGGAAGAGGAAGAGGAGGAGGAGGCAGGGCCTGCGTTGATCCATCGTGGGGCCGTATGAATATTCATACGCACCGCTTGCATTCTGCGCGATTAACATTCCCGCCGGCCGCCCGCCCGCTGGCTGCTGCTCGGCCCCCGTTCCCGTTCCCGTCCCAAGATTTACGGTCTGGTGACACGCGGCGCCCGGAATTCAAAGTCATCCGTGCATCACAACGTGTGTGTGTGTGTGTGTGTGTGTGGCGGGTGGGCGATGGGATGCCTGCCTGCCTGCCTGTCTGTCTGTCTGCCTGCCTGTCTGTCTACCTGTCTGCCTGCTCCTCTCTCTCCAACAGACGGCTCACGGGGATGCTGAGGTTAAGTGTGTTGGTTATATTCTAATAAACGTGTTGACAGTGAATTGATTGTTCTTGTTCATATTATTCATAATGACAGACGTTGGATTCACACCACCTCTGGCGCTCTAGTCCCTGGTGCTTATATATTTATATATTTATATATTTATATATATATCTCTCTCTCTCTGGCGTGAATATGGCCGTGCGTTTAGTTTGGCTGAACCGCGATGTGCTCATTACATCATATGTCTGGCCCTCCGTAGATTCAAAGCCTCTTTATGGTTGCGAGCTGATCCTGCTAATGAGGTGATGATATATATAACCGCAGCGCTGGCTGTTCAAAAGATTCATGAAATCGGATCTATTTTCACCCTCAAACGCGGCCGATGGAGACTTTTAAAGGCGTCGGGGCCAGTTTGACAAAATAAGATTCTCCGTTCCGCAGAGTAATGTCAAAAGTTTAATGGCGTTTCCTCTTGCCTCGTAAAATGTATAGATATAGTGTTATTATACCGTGGATACTATCGCCACCGTATCAAACTTCAAGCCCACTTTTGATTAAGCGGTAAGGGGTTCTTTTATGTGTCGATTCAACAACGTTAGCACCTCATTCGTTACACACACACACACACACACACTGAAGTTATTGAAATATTTATAATTGTTTGGTTTGCCGTTGAAATATACCTCCCCTCTCAATTCAAAGGAGATCAGCAGGTTTCGAAGGATCTTTTAAAAAGGTGTTTTTTTAATCAAAGACAACTTCTCCTGAGTAGCCTGAAGATGGGGTACAAGTCCCAGGTATTCACATGCAGATTCTCCTGCAACCTCAATCACCTCAGTAGAGCAGAGCAGGAACTTAACTTCAAAAAAGACAGGCTTTGAGTTGTCTTTAATTATGTCTTTACGGGTTACCTTTATTCAATAACTTTGAACACTTTGAACCCTTGAATATTTAGCAAAGGATCCTTCGACAGAGAGATCAGGATTCTTAAGATAAGGCATCGACCGCACCGGATCCGTTAAACAGGGAAGTGGTGGAATAACGTACACATAATAAATACGTAAATATAGATATTTAGAATGCTGTAGATGAAGTCTGATCAGAATCAGAATTAGAAACGGCTTTATTGCCTTCGTTTTGGCAAACAATTTGGGAATGTGCTTGTGAAATTGGTGCATAACATTGAACATATACTGTATATATAAATATACCCCAATATATAATATAGAATACAGTATGTAGCTCAAAGAATGCATGTGTATATAAATATATATACATAAAGTAAAAGTGTTACTATCTACTACTGCCGAGGGCCTGGTCTAGAGCGGCCCAGTACATGTTGTTGTGGTTCATATGATCATAGTAAACCTAAACGGCCTCATAAGCGCACGTATACTGCATGTGTGTGTCTACCCGTGTCGTATATCGTATATATCGCTGCAACGACGACGGCCGCGGTCGACCCACGGTCCGGTCCAGACTTCACAGTGAACCTGGTGACTGTGCGGTGAGCCCAAATGAAAAGAGTGGGCAGTGAACCCAGTGACGTGAATGTAGGGGGAGTGTGGTTCACTGTACACTGCAGTGAACCCATATGAGAAGACTGTACAGTGAACACAATGGAATGACGACAGTAAACCCACACTAGAATATTGTAGAGAGAATTGGATTCATGAAATGCATCAATGAAAAGGCTGTGCAGTGAACAAAATTCATTTAATATATAACGGTGATTGTACACATAGTAAAAGATATCAGCTTTTGCATTTGGTTCTGCAGCAAAGAATCAGCCAGCGTATTGTCCAGTTTAAACTGAACTGGTCATGTGTCCGTTCCAAGCGGGCCCATTGCTTCAGGTATTACTGCTTGCAGCTTTCCTGAGAACCGCTCACCCAAACAACTTCACACTCCACACTGCAGTTCCTTGGGTCCTCAGCAATACACTCGCCAAGCGTGAAGTCGATCGGAGTAACGGTTGTCGGGTAATACATTAGTCCTAATGCTACACAAAATGATATAGAAGTACAATAATAATAATAAAATAGTTTAAAAGGAATAAAATCAATGAAAGGAATAAATCTTAAATCTTAAAGAATTATAAACCAATTGGTTATGGGGCCAACCCTAGTTCACATTCGGTGTACCAGGAAACGTGTGTGTGAGTGTGACCTCCCCCAGTCTATTTTTATCCCTGCTGCAGACGAGGCCCTTGTCCTTTCATGGCTCAGGTACCGCCCCTTCGTTGGTGTTGTCTGTCAAAATAACCCTTATCTCTAACACATCAGTCATGAATGCTACACAGGATTATGCATTGCTAAAGAAATAAAGAGTTATTAATAAAGAAGTATTAACCCTTATCTCTAACACATCAGTCATAAATGCTACACAGGATTATGCATTGCTAAAGAAATAAAGAGTTATTAATAAAGAAGTATTAACCCTTATCTCTAACACATCAGTCATAAATGCTACACAGAATTATTGCAT
>PIJE02003844.1:23937-31437 GCA_002895965.2 Coryphaenoides rupestris | reverse complement strand
CTGCAGACATACGGCAACGGGGGGGAAGAAAAAAAAAAGAAGAAGAAGAGAGAACCAGAGAATCGCTGTTGCTGGCGATTTCAAGCGCCGCCGCCGCGTGCCGACCGCTCCGAACACGCGGCATATTCCTCAGATATCATACATATTTCAAATATGTTAATACGCCCTGAAATATATGCGGCGCCAGGTTACAAAATGCACATTAGAGAGCCATGAATTAATCTCATGAAAAATGCAAAACCTGTCTAATTATTCGTGGTCGGGACAAATCATCAATTTCAAAACAGCAGCTATTTTTTTTCTCTCTCTCTTTTTTTTTTCTCTCTTTTGCATTCAAAGCGACGGAAGAAAAAAGAACAAACATAGCGGGAATGTTCACTCGCACATTAGCATTTTATTCATCGCATGTGAAGCATTTGCAGGGAATTTTGTGCCTGTGTGTGTGTGTGTGTGTGGTTGCCTGTGTGTGTGGTGGTGTGTTTGGTGTAGGTGTAACGTGTGTGTGTGTGGTTGGTGGTGGTGGGGGAGGGGGGGTGACGGCCGGTTCAACCATGAGCTGATCTTAAACGCAATCAAGAAATCATCTTTGGGACTTTTCGGCCTCTTACATCATAAGCACAGAGAGAGAGGAGAGAGAGGAGAGAGAGAGAGAGAGGCGAGAGAGAGAAGCGAATGAGAGAGAGAGAGTGCGAGAGAGAGCGAGAGAGCGCGAGCCGAGCGAGAGAGCGAGAGAGAGAGAGAGAGAGAGAGAGAGAGAGAGAAGGGACAGGGTTGGAAAGGAGAGAGAGGGAGAGGAGACTGAGAAAGAGAGAGAGAGGGGGAGAGAGAGAGAGGCAGAAAGAGAGAGAGAGAGACAGCTAGACAGATAGAGCAAGAGAAACAGATAGACCAGAGAACACAGAGAGAGAGAGAGAGAGAGAGGGAGATAGAACTGAGAGAGAGAGGGAGAGAGAGAGTTAGGCAGAAGACAGAGACACAGAAAAAAGGGAAAAAAGAGGAAGAGATTTTTTAAAAAAGGGGGGAGAGAGAGAGAGAGAGAAGAGACACCCTTTACTCTTCACTGTATGCAAATCCTGTGGAATGTGTGTAGCCGCGGTTCTGAATGCGACACACACTTGATTTACCAGCTCTGCCGCTCCGCCTCCAAACACACACACACACACACACACCCACACAGACACACACACACACACACACACACAGACACACACAACACACACACACACACACCCAGACACACACACACAAATTTGGCATGCAAATTTGACCTAATTAAAACGCCGCATTACGAAACAAAACCCGCTCACGTTGAAACAAGTCATCGGGATGATTCGACGATCGAGTCTGAACTGCTGATAACCAGCGATGACCTTTGACCGGGTTCACTCAGGATGCCAGGATGTGAAATAAAGATTCAAGATTCAAGAAGAAGAAGAAGAAGATGAGTAAAGTCGAAATGCCGAAGAACACACAGGAATCCAGCGTATGCACTTATTAGCAATGCGACGCAGCTCAGCGATGCGCCCGTACATACTGTAGCTTCTACCTGTCTGCAAGCCTGTCTGTCTGTCCTGTCTGTCTGTCTGACATATTGTCTCTCCACACACACACACACACACGCACACACACACACACACCCAACCTCCACGGCTCCAAACGGGCTCCATAAAACATGGCGGGGCTTGTCAAGCTAATACGGCTAATATACGACGCCTCGACGGCAAAGTCAAAACATGTTTGTGTTCAACCTTTAAAGAGCAGCCTCTCTCTCTCTCTCTCTCTCTCTCTCTCTCTCTCTCTCTCTCTCTCTCAGAGAGAGAGAGAGAGAGAGAGAGAGAGAGAGAGGGGCCCCCTGCTCCCCCTTGCTCACTAATCTGAGAGGAGACAGCACATCTCTGAAGTGAGACAAGCCAAACAGCCAGAATCATACTGTCTGCAAAGTGTGAATATTTGTCTCTTTTTTTCCTCCTCTTCCTCCTCCTCCTCCTCCTCTTCCTCCCCCTCTCCTCCCTCTCTCTCTCTCTCTCCCTCTCTCTCTCTCCCCTGCCTGCCCTTCTGTCTGCCTGTGTTGTTTTGAAGCGGTGAATAGATTTAAAAGATGCCGGCTGACAAGACAAAGAGCGGCGTCGTCGCCCCCGGGCGGCTGTGCTTTAAGTCATGCCATTTCCTTGCATGGCAGGCAGCCCTAAATAAGTTACTTATAAGCATTTATTGATGCACAAGTGTGGCATCTGTTCCCGGGCCCCGGCTCTGGATGCAATTAGCTCAGAACCTTACGCACTTCAATCAAGCGACACATTTAAAGATACACACCCCCCCCCCCCCCCCCCCCCCCACACACACACCCTCATCCCCAGCCTCCCCTACACCCCCATTTCTCCCCCCCCCCAACCCACCACCCATCCACCCATCAGCACCCCAGCATCATCCACCACCACCACCACCACCACCACCACATCCCTATTCCCCGATCTGCGCCCCATCCTTCTCCCCGCCTTTCCACCCACATTCCCCTTCCTCCTCCTCCTCCTCCTCCTCGCTCGCTCGCTCGCTCTCTTTATTTCCTCTCTCTCTCAATCTCTTTTTCCGTCGCCGCGGCGTCGTTTCGCTCGCCGGCCGCGTGGAAACCCTCGGCGCGGCGGAGTAATTACTCCGTGATAACCTTCGCGCCGTCATGATCGGGCACACCACTCATCAACCCCTCGCCGCCACTCCCCCCCCCCCCGCCTGCGCTCGGGAGGGGGAATTGCGCCTCGCTCGGAAAACTCCGGCGAGGTATGCTAGCACACACACATACACACACACACACACACACAGGGGGAGGGAGGCAGAGTTTTTTGATGACATCATCGACAATAAAGTGACACCGAACAATCAAACAAGCAAATGGAATCAGGCGCTCCCGTTCCCGGCGAGAGCGATTTCAACGGCGCCGGGGTTTTTACAGCGACCCCGGAAACGCCTTTTAATACGGTTTGTCTCAGGGCCTGTGGACTGCTTTGTTTGCATGCCGTACAACGTACACGTAGGGTATATATACATATATATATATATATATATACTGTATATATATATATATATATACCCCCCATGTGTGTTTGCCACCGTGCCTCCCTGTCTACGTACTTAGGCGCGCCACAATAAGGAATTAAATTTGATGAATTTCAGATGGATTTTGAAAATATAAACTATTCATTTGAGCTGCACAAGAGAAGCTCTAAACCCATCCCCGGGGCTCAAAGCCTTTGTGTTTGGGTCTCCTTTGATATTACTGAGGGATTTTTTTTTCTTTTTATTGAGCGACATTGACATGATAGATAAAGCATATAACGGATTGAATGGCCCTGCTCTGCCGCGCCCAGTAAACGCTGTTTGCCATTAGCAGTGTTGCAGCGTGCGGGTACATAAACCATTAATATAACCTTTACGAAGAGGCGGGCTACTGAAGGCATGTCCTCGGCGTTCTCTGACGGACGGGGCGAGCGAAAGGCTTTTTTCCTCGAAAAACAAAAAAACGCCCGCCGCTAAAACGGAATCGTTTAATTGCAGCCCCGACAACAGATGAGGTGAGCGAGACATTAGGTTGGGTTTTTTTTTTCGTTGTGTTCGTTTGCCGTGTTTTTAAACGCTGTCGTAAAAACGGAAAAGAAAACCCATAAATATAATAAATAAAAGAACGGAACGAACAGCCCAAGAACAGCCAGAACAGGCAGAGGGGGGAAAAAAAAATGGAAAAAAGTCAAAACCCCATAATAATAAAAAACACAAAGACATGAAAAAGGAGATCTGGTCTGGTCGTCCCTCATATACTGGTAGTACATACGATGGGTTTTTAAGGGGAACCAGTTAGAGGAAGTACCAGACCTGAGAACCTGCTGTGTTCAGGCTCCAACTCAGGGCCCAACAGGGCCGAGTGCCCTTCCAGGCCAGCGTTGTGTGTGTGTGTGTGGGACTGGGATAGGCAGGCAGGGGGGGGGGGGGGGGTGGACCGATGACAGACCATCAGTCAGAAGTTGAGTGGACCCAACATGGAGCCCTGTTGGACGCCACCGGGGCCCTGGGCCACCCCAACGGTGCCTGGCCATAGATCACCGCTTGGGGGGGGGTGGAGGGGGCTATCAGGGGCAGGGATGTGACTAAAGCAGGCATGCGTGGAACAAAGGTCCATAGTCTGGTCGACGTGCTTAAGCAGCTGGGCGTCAGTAGTGCTCTTAATGGGAGGGGTAGACTCCCTCTAGACGGCCCACAATGCATTGTCTGTTCCCCCCTTCGGACAGAAAAGGTGGTTTTTCTGTAAGGGGGGGGGGGGGGGGGGGGGGCGGACCGGCTATCATGTGGTGGCCTTTATAGCGGCCCAGCCGGCAGTCTCTCTCTCTCTCTCTCTCCATCTCAGTGTCAGCTGAATGGACTGGCGGCCGCCCAGGCCTAGCCTATATGTTTGTGTGTGTGTGTGTGTGTTGTGTGTGGAGAGGGGGGGGACGGCAGGCCGGTGCCTCGGAGGGGAAGAAAGCTCCCCATTGAGAAGCACAGTGGGCTGGGGGGGTGGGGGAGAGAGGGGGTGAGGGTGGGTGAGGAGTCGGGGGGGGGGAGAGAACACACACAGCATATCACAAGGGAGCATCTGGGCAGGGAGGAATGTGTACATGATGTCAAATGATAAGTCCAAAGATAGACCTCGCTCGGAAAACAGTGCGGGCGAGAGGGCGGCTGGGCGGCTTTGAGAGGGTTTTTGTTTGCACTTTTTTGTCCTTCTTCTCCGGACGATGCTGAGACCGGCGACGGGAGATCTCCCCCTCACGGTCACATGGGCATCGTCATACTATTACTGTACGGCCACATGGCGGAACGACCACCCGGACTCCCGGACACGAGACGTGAGGACAAACTGGACCAAAGCGGATGGATGGGAAGATGGTGAATGGGATTGCATTTATATGTCGCTTTTATCCAAATCGCGTTACAGTATTGCCTCACATTCAACAACCAACACCGGTCAGGAGCAGTTAGGGTTAGGTGGCGTCTTGCTCAGGGACACCTCCACGCTTAGCTAGGAGGCAGAGGAGCCCGGGGATCGAACCGGCGACCTTCCGGATGCCAGACAACCGCTCTTATACCTCCTCTTATACCGCCGCTCTTCATCGCCGATGGAGATGAAGGAATCATTCATCATCACGGGCTCTTATCCCGTCAGGAAATTGATGGCACGCCTCACGCACAGACAGACACACACGGCGCACATCCCGTCCATGACGTGCAACCCCTTTTTATAACTCAACAAACAACAGCAACATGCTCATTCATAATTTGCCCGCCGCTGCTGGGTCCATCTCCCAGCGGTTAAACCTCTCGATCGGCCCCACGGGAGCAGTCCCGGGCCTAACTAACACTGAACAGGAAGTCACCCCCCGTCCATAAACAACGCAGCGTGTCCCGGACGGGGGCCAGGCGGTAGCATCGGCTATCGCGTTACAACCCTCTAAAAGCCAATTAATGCGGCTAATGTAACTATCTCCCTGGAGTGGATTAATGCAACAGGATAGCTAAGGAGGAGGAGGCTAACGACGTTAGCTCGGAGGCTAGGGCAATGAAAGCCGCAAAGAGCCTTAGCCTTATCCTGCCAGGCCACCCAGCCACAGAGACGCACGGAGGCGGAGGGGGAAACTGGGATCAACAGCTATTTGTCAAAGCCTTGTCAGATGCTGACCCCCCCCCCCTCCACCCACAACCCCTCATCCACCGCTCCCTTTACAATTAGTAGGCAGATGTCTGCACATGGTCCACTCTGGGGCCACGCTCTCGCTCAGACTCTCACACACCCTGGTGCTGGGTATTATGGGCGACGGCTGTACCAGGAGCTCTCAACTGCTGGTCTGGCCTCGGGACCCACATGTGTCATTGGCCATTGAGTCACCACCACCACCCACCATCATCACCGCCACACCAACAAATGAAAAATGTATTCACCAATGAAATAGTGAGCCGCGGAAACGTGACTTAATGTTGAAACGTTAATTCCCGGGATTCTTTGTGAATCGTGAGGTTTGACATCTGCAGGCCGAGCTCAGAAGGCCCCAACCAGCCCGGGAATCACTGGGCTGTGTACGACACGGTCGACGCACACGTAGACGCAGACGCAGACGCAGACGCAGACGCACATACTGCACACATGCATGCATGCACACACGTGTGCACGCTCACACACATCACGCACGCTCGTATGCACACAAACAGATGCACACCTGCCTGGAAGCAAGCACACCGGAGCAGGGCACACACACACACACACGCACGCGCGCACACACACACACACGCACACACACACACACACACACACACACACACACACACACACACACACACACACACACACACACACACACGCTTCGACAAATGCACGACACGCAGACACGTGCACACACACACACACACACACACACACACACACACACACACACACACACACACACACACACACACACACACACACACCACATTAGGCAGGGGGGACAGAATGCAGAGCTATTAAAGTAAGAGGGTGGTTGTCAACGCGAGTGGATGGACTCTTTACCTCAGCCCTAAGAGCCTCTCTCTCTCTCTCTCTCTCTCTCTCTCTCTCTCTCTCTCTCTCTCTCTCTCTCTCTCTCTCTCTCTCTCTCTCTCTCTCTCTCTCTCTCTGCATCCCTTGGGGGCGGGGGGGGGGGGGGGGGGCAGGTTTGACTGGGTTGCTCCCAGAGGAGTCCCTCCACCGGCAGCATGACTATTGCCTGTGAACTGAGCTGTCACAGTTAGCTACCTGCACAAGCCGCACACACACACACACACACACACACACACACACACACGCATGCATACACACATGCACACACACACACACACACACACACACACACACACACCACATGGGTGCAATATTCCACCTGTGCAAAACAAATCGGTTACATTCCTACCGGTGCTGCATTAGCACAAACAAGCTGTTTAAAAGTGTCCCCTCTAAGACCCCCGTACAGTTAAGGCGTACTGCGGCACGGTTCATGTTCAGGGTGTCGTCTTAATATTTATTCATCATCGTGTCGTCATGATTAGTATCGATTATTAGACATCGATATACAGATATAAAGATCCCCATTCGATCGGTAACTAGAGCACTTTGCAGGATGCAGGATGATCGGAGAGCGTTGGGCAGCACACCAAGAGAGAGAGGCGTCGAGTCCTGCCGGGGTCACAGGTCACAGGTCACGGCGGAGCAATTACCCGGCTCCGCTGTGTCCGCATGCGAAGAGGTGAGGGGGAGGAGGTGGTGGAGGTGGAGGAGGAGGAGGAGAAGGAGGTTGAGGTGGAGGAGGTGGTGGAGGAGAAGGAGGTGGAGGAGGAGGAGGAGGAGGTGGAGGAGGAAGCCGGGATGTCTTGGGTCCTGCTTGGCGCCCAGCAGGATCTCCTCATTACCGTCACGCTGGGCTGATTTATGGGTGGTCAGTGGTCAGCGGTGTGTGTGTGTGTGTG